>CAKNXH010002442.1:157453-177841 GCA_932178445.1 Andricus quercusramuli
TCTCAAAATTTAAAGTTCGATGATAAAAAGATCAAATTCCAATGTTGTTGCTCCAACCTTGGTGTACCTGATCATGCACCAGGGTCGGTGCAACCACATTGGAATCCGGTCTGTTTATCATCGAACTTTCAATTTTGAGATAATTCCTGTAGACGATGCTTTTAGCAACCTGGTGCATGATCAGGTAAACCAGGGTCGGCGCAACTACATTTAAATTCGATCTTCTTATCATCGGAATTTAAATTTTGAGAGAATTCCTGTAGATTATGAATTTAACAACCTGGTGCATGATCAGGTACACCAGGGTCGACGCAACTACATTGGAATTTGATCCGTTTATCATCGAAGTTTAAATGTTGAGAAAATTCCTGTAGACTATGCTTTTAGCAACCTGGTGCATGATCAGGTACACCATGGTCGGCGCAACTACATAGGAATTTGATTTGTTCATCATCGAAGTTTCAATGTTGACGAAATTCCCGTAGAAGATGTTTTAAGCAACCTGGTACATGATCAGGTACACCAGGGTCGGCGCAACTACATTTGAATTTGATCTTTTCATCAACGAACTTTAAATTTTGAGAATATTCCTGTAGACGAAGCTTTTAGCAACCTGGTGCATGATTAGGTACACCCGGGTCGTTGTCACTTCCGGAGGAGTACCGATATTATGCACCTTTATACCGTCCGGACTCAATGACATACTTAAATCGTGTCCAAGAAGGTAATTATATGAAGAAATATTATGTTCCCATTGTATAAATTGTTAATCGCCGATTATGTATAAAAAATATATAATTTTTTATATAGTGCCCATACATAATACATTATGTTTAAACTATATAGAATTTTTCCGCCTGGGAAATTGCGGCCAAAACAGTCATTCAGATTGGAGGAAACATATGTGGAAATTGATAATCTATAAGTGACACCGAACAGAAATTGGAACAGACTCGGCTGCGGATTGCGATAAAAAGTATAATCTTCAGTTTAAATAAAAAATAAAAACTCACTCCTGAGATACTGAGTTCTAAAAAAATTAGCCAATTCCAAGTAAATCATACATAAATTTTGAGATTACAATTTTACAGGTTGATAATCTCTTAAGTGATACTTACTACAAATTGGAACAGACTCGGCTGCGGATTGCGATAAAAAATCTAATCCTCAGGTTGAATAAAAAATAAAAACTTTCTTCCGAGGTATTGAGTTTCTGAAAAAGGTGAAAAATTTGATTATAAAAAAGTTAGACAATTCCAAGTAAATCGTTCATGAATTTTAGGTTGCAGTTTTAGGGATTAACAATTCACAAGTGACACTGGCCACAAATTGGATCAGACTCAGCTGCAGATTGCGATAAAAATCTACTCTTCCGTTTAAATAAAAAATTTGGATCTTATAAATGCTAGAAAATTCTGAATAAATCGTCCTTCAATGTTGAGGTTACAATTTAACAGGTTTCGAAAATTGGTTTTCGACAGCTGTTGTAAGTGGAATTTTCAATTTTTGAAAAAATAAACACTTGCTCTCGAAATATGGGCAAACGAGGAAAAAATTAGTTCTACGCTAATACACTACTATAAAATTTTAATTGAAATTTAACATCACAATTACGTAGAAAGGTTTTGTATTTTTAAATCATTTCAAATCTACTTTTTGACATATTTCGATATAATTCGAGCCTAGGAATTCGGAAATTCAATTTTTCTTTTAAATATGTCTGTAATTTTTTTCTTTTCCAATTTGAATCATAATGAAACTTTTAGAATAGAAATTCAAAACTAGAAAAATTGTTCTATTTTAATTGAGAACATTGAAAAGTGAATAATTCCCCATTAAAGCTTTATACTTTGGAAATTTTTAATTAATTGCGTTTGAAATTGCACAATTTCTAATTTCGTGAATCCGTATTCAAAGTTGTAATTTTTTCCAAATTGCAAGCCTTAACAGTTTAACATTTTTAGGTCGGAAGTGTTTGAAAAATTAAAATTGATTAAATTCAATTGCAGTCTTCACACTTTTAATCTCTTTTACTTCGAAATTGAATTATTTTGTTCAAAAGTCATCTTTTTTGGACAAAAGTTCAACTGTTTTGTTCAAAATTTATGTTTTTGGATAGAAAATTCGTCCTTATGCGTTGACGGTTTATCTTTTATAGTGGAAAAGTCATCTTTTTTTATTAAAAATGTTTTTCTTCAATTCAACTGTCTTAAAAAAAATCGTATTTTTCTTTGAATTTTTGTTCAAAATCATCTATCTGATTGATAACTTCAATTACTTTTTCAAAAATTCGTCTATTTTGCTTGAAAGTTCTCAACTATTTGGTTGAAAATTCTACTTTCTTTATTGAAAACGATCTATTTGTTGAAAAATGAACTTGTCAGCCTGATCATTCTTGGCTGTCAGGCTGTCTTATAAAAAATTCTGAATTTTGAATTCAGTTTTGGTTTTAAATTTAAATGATTAAAAATTGTACAATTCACGAATAAAAGTTAATTAAAGAATTTAAAACCGTAGACACTTTATAATTCATTGTAAGTCTAAACTTCATAAATTGAAAAATTGAAAGTTAGCAGCGTTTAAAATTGAACAATTGCCAATCGAGTCTCTAAAGATTTTACAAATTTATTGGTCTTAAATTTAAAATCTTAATAGTTGTAAATTTCTGGTTTTACATCGTTTCAAATTCAAGTATTAGAAAATTCTCCAAATTATAAAATTTCCGAAATATAAAAATCCCTATTTGGAAAATTCACGAATAATAAAATTCGCGACAGTTTATAATATAAACCAATTTGACAATTCTCGAATAAGAAAAATCCCGATAGAAAATTTCTGAATCATAAAAAAATGTTCATAAAAGAACATTTCTTTACATTTTTGTTTGAATATTTATTTATTATATTTTTAATCAATAAATAATATTTAATAAAAACAATTTTTTCAATTGTTTAAATTTGGGTATTATGAACTGTTCGGGAATTGTACAATGGGGCGGCTGAAAAATTCCGAAAAATAAATTTCCCGACACTGTAAGATTCCCGAAAAATCAAATTTTCGAATAAAAAAATTCCCAAATTGAAAAATTCCTCAATAATAAATTTCCCGAATTATAAAATTCCCGACAGCTTGTAATATTACCGAATTTGAACATTTTCGAATTATAAAATTCCCGACAGAAAGTTGCACGCAATTAATTTTTGTTATAAATATTATTTATTAAAAATACAATAACCAAATATTTTAATTAAAAAATATTTTTCGTGTTCAAAGTTTATAAAATTATTGTTTGAATTTAAAATAACAATGATGGAAAAAATATATTTCCGGGAATTTTAAAGTATCGGGAGTTTTATTTTTCTAGATTTTTCAATCGTCCCTGAAATTGAACTATTTTAACTTTAAAAAACTTTTAATATGAAACAGTACAATATCGTATGTTTGTCAATAAAATTGTTCAACTTAAAATTTTTGGTTTTCATAAATTAAAATTTTTTAAATGTGTGAAACATGTTTTAAACCCCGGAAATGACCGGAAAGATATGATGGTTGGAAAAAATAATTCAAAGTTTTGGACAATTTTAATTGTATTTATTCACCTGGACTAAGTACATAAACAGATTTTGGAATTCCGTAAGGTGTAATCGCAAATTTCATACTTGGCAGTGGGAAATTGTAACGACGAATTAGAGTCGGTGTCGTCACTGTGTGGTACAACTAATTAACCCGGAGCTAATTATGCCTCCCTGGTTTACGTCCCTAGAGAATAATCCCTCTCGGCGAAGTTTTCCCGGTTCCAGTTTCCTGGCTCGGTGCTACCGGAGAACCCACCCAGTTTTCCCACGTGTAAGCAAAACAAGATGAAAGCTACAAAAGTCGACGACGATTTTGTTTCTGACACCGACTTGTTTCCACCTCGGAAAATACAAATTTATTCCAAAATTATTCAAGTGCAATGAAAAAAAAATTGTTAATCATTTACCTCAGGGTGGGGCTAATGCCTCCACTTTCAATAAAAAGACAAAAACCCCTATTCTCTAATACCAAATTGCAAAATATAATAAATTATAAGTTTCTGTTGTTATTTAACTCCATGTGTGGTCGCGCGGTCTCACAGACCGCACCATGGTCCTGGTATGTGGGTTCCTGCCGCCTCTAGTCATCATCGAGGCTGCCGTTATTATTAGCTTTAGTTTTAGTTGTGCTTTCGCCGAGGTGGGAGGACAATGTGTGGTCCTGGGTGTAATTGGCCAGTAATCTCAATTGAAAGATCATAGGCAGTCCGTGAGACCGCACGACACGGTAGCGTCACAATTTTATATTTCTGTTCTAAAACAAACTTGAGCTTGATGAGGTACCCTAGAGTATGGAACGTGGCGGCCCCAGAAAAATAGTGTGTCCCGATTATCCCTTATTTGAGCAAAAAGTGACAAATTAGTATGGACGTATGGACGTGCGGTCTCCTGATTTTCCCCTAAAATTCGGAACTTTTCATAAAAATTGGTTAAAATTTTAAATAATTTGACTAAGACGATATACTATACGATAGATTACATAAATACCCAACACACAGTTTACATGTAAAGTTTTGCATGAGTTTTTTATTGACTTAACCAAAACACAAAAATGACAACCTTATATCAATATTATATTATTATCAAAACTCCCGAACGAAACTGAAGAAAACAATTTTTTTAAGAAAAATTGACATTTATTTCATAGAGAAAAATGTCAGATTTTTATTCAGGAGAAAATAAATCAACTGATAAAATATGAAACTGTAAATGGCTCGGTTTTTCTCAGCGTGTCCCGGTCAGCCCGGGCTTACTGTGTACTCGGAATTTTTGTAGAAATTAAATAAATAATTGGAATATAAGTAAAAAAGTTCAACCAAGTCCATTTCTAAAATAAGCATTTACATGATTCAAATGGTTAAAAGCGTCTAAAATTTGAGTGAGTTTTGTACTAAAGTCGATTAATTAAAAAAATTGGTAATATTGAAACCGTTGAAGCTTAAATTATTTTAATTGTTAGAAATGGAAGGCAATTGAAAATTGAATTTCAACTGTTGATATTTGATGAAAAATGAAAATTGAATTAACTGTTGAATTTTCGTCAGTTGAGAAGTCAACTGTAAAAAATTGATTAAAGTTAAACAACAGTTCACTCTTTAACTATTGAAAAATCTGCTGTCGAAAATTCAATTATTAATGTTCTTCAATTTTCAACAGTTGCATTTTCATAAGTTGAATTTTTAACAGATAAAAAATCAGCTTTTTTAATTCGAATAAAATACAAAATTGAATTTTTAGCTTTCTTCAATTATCAATAGTTGAAGTTGTGAATGCAAAAACATCGAAAATTATACTATCAAGATAGAATTCAACTTTTTAAATAATTCAACTGTTGAAAATTAATTTTCAATTTTTTTTTAGTTTAAAAGATAAAAATGCAGCTATTGAAAATTTAAAAAAATTTAAATTTTCAATTTTCTTCAATTATTCACAGTTGACTCTTCAGCTATTAAAAATGCATTTGTTGAAAATTCAATTATTAATTTTCTTAAAATTTCAACAGTTGAATTTTTAACAGATAAAAAATCAGATTTTCCATCTGAAGAACATTCAAAATTGAATTTTTAGCTTTCTTCAATTATCAATAGTTAAAGTAGTGAATTTAAAAAATTGAAAATTATACTCTTGCAAATTGAGTTTTGATATTTTTGAAAATTCAACTATTGAAAATAGAATTTTCTTTAATTTTCAGCAGTTAAACTTTCTTCTATGTTTAACAGTTGAAAATTCAATTATAAATTTTGTTCAATTATTTTCAACAGTTAGCTTTTCAACTGATGACAGTTCAAGAGTTGAAAATTCAATTATCAATTTTCTTCTATCTTCAGCAATTTACCGTTCAACTGTTGAAAATTCAATTATTGATTGTTTTCAATTTTCAAAAGTTGAATTTTGATCAGTTGCATTTTTAAGAGTTGAAAATTCACTTCTTCTATATTGATGATAATATTGAAAAATTAATTTTCAACTTCTTGAAAATTTAACTGTTGACAATTATATTTTTAAGTTTCTTCAATTTTAAACAGTTGAAATTTCAAAAAGCTGCATTTTACCAGTCAAAAATTCACGTATTGTAAATTGATGAAAATTCAAAACTGAATTTTAGACTTTTTGAAAATTTAACAACTGAAAATTCAGTACTAAATTTTCTTCGATTTTCGACAGTTCACTCTTCAAATTTTTGAAAATTCAACGGTTAAAAATTGAATTATCAACTATTTGAAAATTTAAATGTTGAAAATTTTATTTTCAACATTCGAAAATTCCACTTTCAAATTTCTTCGATTTTTAACAGTTAAAAGTTCAGTTATAAATTTTCTTCAATTTCCAACAGTTGACTTTCCGACTAGTGAAAATTTATCTTTGGAAAATTACAGAAAATTCAATTATAAATTTTGTTCAATTTTCAACAGTTGCATTTTTATCAGTTGAATTTTGAACAGATGAAAATTCAAATGTTGAAAATTGAATTTTTAACTTTTTGAAAATTTGACTACTGAAAATTCAATTTTTTTTTAAATTTCACAGTTGAAAATTCAAGAAAAAAGTCAATTTTTTTATTATAAGCAAGTGCTAAAAATGTTTATATCCTCGTGACTTTGGAACAGGAAATTTCGTGAAAAATTTCAATTTTTCTTGGAGGAGGTAATTTTTGACATGAAACTCAACATTTTGGAAAATAATTTTAATTCTGATTTATAAAAAAGAAATTTGGAAAAATAATCCCTGTTCAAATTCAGAATTATAATTCTTTTACCAAATTCTCTGTTCCTAATTAGAATTCTTCGAAATTTTTTAAATTTTAAGAAATCTTTGCAAATGGTTTGAAATCATTCAAAACTGTACTCTTTTAAATTGACCGGAAAAAATTAACAATTGACCTGGAGAAAACCGGGAAATTATCGTTAATTTGAAATCATCTATAGGGTAGACAGACACATTAAAAATCAAATTTGAAGTTCTAATTTTGTACTATCCCTAATATACGTTTAATTCCGGTGTATCATTCGATCTTGAATTGAAAATAAAAATATATAAATTGGAATTATTTATCAGAGAACACTCTTTGCAAGACTTTTCTTTTTCTTTTCTTCTAATGGCTGGGAATTTGAGCCGTTTTTTAAGATTTGTCTAATAAAAAAGAGCTAATGGGATGAAGGAAGTAAAAATGGTACTAAGTGCGGAAATAAAGCGGAAATTCCTCTTTATGGCTTCCTTTTCTCGTCCTCCATGTATGGCTTCTTCGGTTAAGGAAACTCGAAGGAAAATCTTCATGGAACTACTGCAAGAGTCTAGGTCTAGGTCTAGGTTTAGGTTCTTAAAACGGAAAAATGATGATTCACAAATGGCTGACTCCAAGTTACCTTAGAACCTTTCAGATTTCTTGTCACTAATGAACTCTCCAAGGAGTCGAATTAGTTTCCAGATTGCTGTGCGAAGCTCATTTAGTGCAGAGAATGCTCATAAAAAGTGGATAAATCTTCCAGATTTTCTTCGACTCACGATCTTGTTTCAAAGTCTCAAGAGAAATAAAACAATTTCAAACCCAAATTATTATTAATTGTCGTTTAGTGTCTAGATTCCTTAAAGTTTGTTCTCCTAACATTTTGAATTTGAAATTTAAAAGATTGAACATTTTTATTCTCACTTGTGGAAAAGAATATATCCAGGGTGTCTACCGGATGGATGGTTTTAAATTCCCAGTCATTTTTTAGTTTTTTCCCCGGTAAATTGGTAACTTTTCACGGTCAATTTAAAAGAGTTCTTTTGAATGATTTTAAACAATTTCTAAAGACGTCTAAACTTTTCAAAAGATTTCAAAGATTTCGGGTTTGGAACAGGAAATTTTGGAAAATAATTATAACCATATAGTTGGAACATCATGTAATCTTTGGTCACAAGAACTGAAAAAAATGTCAAGAAAATTTCAAAATTTCTCTATTCAATTCAGAATTATATTTATTGACATACTTTTCCATTAGAATTTAGAAATATTGTAACTCCCTTTTTCATAAAGTTGAAAGAGGGAAGTTTCAAATTGTAACGACTTCTGCCTTGAAAAATAAATTTTTTATATTCCCTTCTTCTAAGTCAGAATTAAAATTATTTTCCAAAAGTCTCATTCCATGTCAAAAATTCACTATTCCGAAGTGAAAATTATAACTCTTCACGGAAATTCCCTATTTGAAAATGAAAATTACAATTCGTTACAGAAATTCCCTGTTCCAAGTCAGAATTAGACTTATTTATAACATTTCCTATTATAATTCATAAATATAGTAACTCCCTTTTAACAAAATTTGCAAGAGGGATGTTTCGAATTCTGGAAAATTTGTATTTGCAAAGCAATAGATTTTTAAATTCAAGCAAAGTCCATTATTTCCCGGTTCATGGAAAATTGTAATTCTTTGCAAAATTCCTTGTTCTAAACTCACAAAGAAATGATCATAGTTGGGATTTTTTTTATACTCAAAAATTCCTTACTGAGAGTCCATTGCAAGATCATAATTTTGCCAGAACATTATCTACCAATGGTGGCCCATTTTCGAAAAAAAAACTACTTTTCCAACAACTTTTTTGTACGAATTGACATGTTTATTTATTGAATTCTCATGTACATCTAACATTTGCAACACTACATTTTAATACAAAATTCGCTTTTTTTAATTTCCAACTGTCGAAAATGTAAGAAAAATTAATTAATCATTTTGAAAAGTGAACAATTGAAAATGGAAGGCTAATGAAAATATAATTTTTAACTGTTGAAAATTCAACTATTGAAAGTCCAACTGTTTAAAATTGAAGCAAAATTAAATTGTTGAAGATTTCAGAAAAATGAATTTTAACAGTTGAATTTTTAAAAAGTTAAAAATTCTCTCCTCAGTTTCCAAGAATGGAACTTTTCAATAGTTGATTGATCAATTTTGAATTTGCAACTGTTGAATTTTCATCAGTTGAAAAGTCAACTTTTGAAAATTGAACAAAATTTATAATTGAATTTTCTTCAATATTCCTAAGATGAATTTTCACTAGTCGAAAAGTCAACTGTTAGAAATGAAACAAAATTTATAATTGAACTTTCACCTGTTAAAAGTCGAAGAAAATTGAAAATGGATTTCAAATAGTTGATCATTGAATTTTTAACCGTTGAATTTTCAAAAATTTGAAGAGTGTACTGTGGAAAATTGAATAAAATTTAGAAATGAATTTTCAGTAGTTAAATTTTCAAAAAGTTTAAAATTCAGTTTTCAGTTTTCATCAATTTACAATAGGTGAATTTTTTACTGGTAAAATGCAGCTTTTTGAAAATTCAACTGTTGAAAATTGAAGAAACTTGAAAATATAATTATTAATTTCCAACAGTTAAATTTTCAAGAAGAAGAAAATTAAATTTTCAATTTTCATCAACATAGAAGAGGTACATTTTCAACTTTCAAAAATTCAACGAATCAAAATTCAACTTTTGTAAATTGAAGAGAATAAATAGTTGATTTTTCAACATATTTATTTATAACAGTTGAAAAGTCAACTGTTGGTAATTGAAGAAAATAGAATTTTCAACTGTTGAAAATTAAATTGTCAACTTTCTTCAAATTTCAATAGCTGCATTTTTATCTTTTGATTTTTAAAAAAGACAAAAAATCCATTTTCAAATAGCTAGTAATTCAAAATTCAATTTTCAACAGTTGAATTTACAAATAGTTCAAAAGTCAACTGTTGAAGGTAGACGAAAATTGAAAAATAAATTTTTAACCCTTGAATTTTCGTCAACTATTATTATTATTGTCTTGTTAGGCTGGTCGATTTAAGTTCTGTAGCACTGTTGTTAAAAATTTTGCTCAGTCGAAAAGTTAACGTTTACTATTGAAAATTGCAGAAAATTTATAACTGAACTTTCATCTGTTAAAACTTGAAGAAAATTCAAGTTGAAAATTCAATTTTCTAATTTCTTCGTTTTTTTTTAAATTCATAACAGGTGAATTTGTAACTGTTAGAAATTCAACTGATAAAAGTCTAAGAAAATTGAAAATTTTGAAAATTCAATTTTCAACTGTTAAAAATTCAGCATTTGAAAATTCAAGAAAAAAGCGAATTTATTATCAAAAACAAGTGTTGAAAATGTTACATTCACATAATTTTGCATGATAATTTTAAAAATAAACATTTTAATAAATAGAAGAAATATTTGAAAAAAGTTTTTTTTTTAAACCGTTCTCCATTGGCAAATAATGTTTTGGCAAATTAATATTCATCCAATGGAAACTCTCTGCTCTTAAGTAAAAGTTATAATAAATTCTTAACGAAATTTCCTTGAACATAAAATGAAAATGATAATTCTTTATTTTTTTGGCGATGGAATCACGATTTTTAATCTACTAATCTAAATTAAAATAGTCATAGTCTTTACCTGTGAAAAAATTTATCGCCACCTCTGCTAGGATTCGAACCCAGGTCTGCCTGTGTGGTGCTCTAACCCAGTAAGCTAATTCCCTGATCCATAGTAAAAATTATAATTCTTTACGTAAATTCTTTGTCCCCAATTCGAAATGATATTTCTTTACTGAAATTCTGTGTCGCAACTCAGAATGATAATTTATTTGAAAATGGCATCTTCCTATTAAGGCGATTCATAATTTTCCCATATTTTCCATGTTTATTCAATTATCGAATGTAGGAAGTGAAATCGTTAAAAAGGAAATGAGAGAATCTGATTTATTTTCTGATATTAGTATATCAAAGATGAAAATTGTTCTTTTTCCGCAACCTGGAACCTGGAACCTGGCATTGGTGATGGTTTATTTTCTGACTAAGCGAGTCGTGAACACAATCGTGGAATATTCTTGCAGAATCCAATATCGGTGAAACGCGATCTACTATCCGCATGTCCAACGATACCATTGTAATAACTTCTGATTTATATTCCCAAAGCCACGTCGCTTCTGATACGCCAGCAATTCAGATGCTATATATTTTGCTTTTTTTCCCCGATTTTTTTTTGTCGACGAAAGCTTCAGCTCCCCCTATTATGTCTCCTTTCTTTCTTTTGAATACAGGCTTTATTCGAAGATTCATTGCTCTTTTTATAGTCTTCATGAGTCAAAAGGCTTCAGAATCAAATGTCTTCCCTGAGCCCGTTTCTAATATTTATTACCAAAACCAAAAAAAGTTACAAGAAATTCTGCGATTCTCACTTTATTAGCAATCATGATTCGCGCGCTACACTGTAAATTTAAACCAGTCCAAATTTGACTGATTAAATTAACTAAGCTGCGTTGATTGAAAAATCAGTCATTTCTACTGGTAAAACAGTCGTTTTAACAGATGAATCAGTTAATAGTGCTGATCAGGAAGCATACTGGAGCCAGCGGGAAGTTAGCTGACGAGCGCAGCTCGGCTCTCACATTCGAAGAACCGGCGGAGAGGGGGTCACGAAGCAACGTGCGTGCTCGGCGTGCGCGCGCACACTTGCCGCTGGTCTAACCGCGGTTCTCCACGTGTGTGAGAGCCGAGCTGCACTCCTCAGATAATTTCACAGTGTCTTTAATCCGCTCCCTGGTGCTGACTAAATAAACGGTCACATGAAATCACTGATTTTCTGTAATGGAAGTGACTTTTTCTTCTATAATAAAATTGTTTCTAAATAAAACCCTTTAATTAATTCCTACATTTTATTTAATGATCAAAAATAACCATAATTTACTATTTGACACATTGAATATTACGGATTAGATCAATCAAAATGGATAATTTAATTTATAAAAGTTGCTGGTTGTATAATTCAGAATGACTGATTTTTGTGGAAATTACTGATTACGTCATTCAAAATTACTGATTTAATTAATAACGGTTGCAGTTTAGATCATCATAAATTACTGATTCTGTGAGTGAACGTTACTGATTAGATCATCTCGTTTTTATTGATAGAAAATAAATCATTATTCGTTGAGAACTTATCTTTTTGGTTGAAAATTAAACTACTTGGTTGAAAGTGGAACTACTTTGCTGAAAACTTATGTTTTCTTGTTAAGGATTAAATTATTTGGTTGCAAATTTAATAATTTTTTTTTAAATTAATTTTTTGTATTAAAAATTAATTTTACTAATTGACATTTGAACTATTCCATTTTTGGTTACAAATGAACTTTTTTAGTTAAAAATTAAACTATTTAGTTGATGACTCGACTATTTCGTTAGAAATTCGTCTTTTCTGGTTGAGTTACACTGCTTTTTTAATTAAAAATTAAAATTTTTTGGTTGAAATATCAACTAGTGGGTTAAAAGTTGAATTACTTTGTTGAAAATTCATTCGTTTTGGTTCAAGATTCATCATTTTTAGTTGAAGACTCATCTCTGTCGTTGAAAATTTAATCATTAAAAATTGAATCTTATTGGATTAAAAACTATCAAGAATGAATCATAATATTGTAAACGAAGTGTTAAAAATTGAACAATTTGAAATTCAAATGTTAAAAATTGTGTAGTAAAAAATCACAATAGAACAAAATTAAACTACCTGAAATTGATACCTCGGTAATATAGTAATTAATTTAATTTTGAATGGGAACAATTTTAGACGCTAAATTTTCACTATCAAAAGTTTAAATTTTTTGTATTAAAATTGAAGTGATTGAATTCTGAAATGTATAATTAATAATTTGAAAATTTTTGATTTTTAAATGATTTAAATTTACTTTAAAAAATTGAAATTTGAAAGTGTTTGAGTATAAAAAAATGTAATATCACAATTCTTGGTGGTCTCACATTTTTGAGTAAAAAAAAATTGTAAAATAATTTATAATTTATATAATAATATAATTTTTCAATTTTCAGAGCATCTGTTTTGCAAATTTTCAAATTATAATTTCAATTCCTTTTCATTCCATTTGCAATATTGCCCATTTTCCAAAACTTTACCTAATCTAAAATTGTTTGATTTCAAACGTTTTCCATTCAAAGTCGTTTTCTCAATCCTCAAATATTTTTTAAAATTTCAAACGCTCTTAGTTAAAAATTTTTAATTATTGCTTCAAAATTTGTTCAAACCTAATAATTAAAAATTTGTTTAATAATGGATTTTTCAAGTAATCATCTTTTGAATGTTAGGAAATAAAAATCAAAGAGGTGAAGTTTCAGTCGTCTGAAACTTTTATACGAAGCGAACTATGTATAACAAAATATCCAAGCGCAAAAATAAATTTAAAAAAAATTGAAATTTTTTACGTAGACTGTCAATTTTAATACAAACCCAAAAAAGTGTACCATTTTTCGACTTCGGATTTCAAAAAATATTATCCAAGTGTTATAAAAGAAAATTTTATTTCTGAATACCGGGCACGTGTCATATTTGACCAAAATTTGCTGTCCAAACGCTTCCATGAACAGAGACAATTTATTTTCATATGAAATAAAAAAAGTGTAGCGTTCTTGGACTTCAGATTTCAAAACATAATATCCAAGAATTGCAAAATAAAAGTAAAATTTTTGGACTTTGAATTTAAAAGTATATTATCCAAGAGTTGTAGAAGAAAATTTTTAATTTACTTTACGAATACGGGGTAAATGTTATATTTGACCAAAACAGCCCGTCTAAACGCACCCACGTACATAGACTGTTAATTTTAATAAAAACCCAAAAAAGTGTACCATTATTGGACTTTGAATTTAAAAACTTATTATACAACGTTTATTTTTTTTTAAATTTTTTTATACAACGTTTGTAAAATAAAATTTATATTTGACTTTCCGAATACCGGGCAACTGTCAAATTTCACAAAAACTTCCCAAGTATACACACGCCCGTTAACTTGAACGGTCAATTTTAATATCAAATCAAAAAAGTTCGGAAATTAAATTTTCTTCACAACCCTTGGATAGTATGTTTTCAAATCTAAAGTCCAAAAACGGAACACTGACTTAGTTTTGTATTAAAATTGAAAGTCTGTCTGCTAGGGAGGGTTTACACGTGCAATTTTGGTCAATTTTGACACCCTTCGGGTTATCGAAAATTAAAATTATTTTATATCATCTTAATAATATGCTTGGATATCCCAAGTCAAAAGGCGTTAAAATTTTGTTCTTTCGAGATCAAATGTGAATTTGTTTAAAAATTATGTTATACAAATTAAAAAATTCGTTTTACTTGCACTTCTGAAACTTTAACACCTTTGTTCCATGAATAAAAAATACTTAATACTGAAAAAAAATTTATGGGTCAAGTTATTGAAGCGAATCAATCAGCATAATTTATTTGAAATTGCTTCTTTTGTTTTAAACAAAAAAAAAACGAAGAATAATGAAGCTTCTGTTGTGAGAGGAATGAAGTAAATCAGATCGGCTGAAATGTATCTTTCCCTTGAAAAAGATATATCTGGCTTGAATTCCTTCTCTCGAGGAAATTGACTTGAAGGCATTCATAATGAATTCATTCTTTCTCTGCTTTCTTTATTTCTTTCCTGCTTTCTCCGGGGTATTGTTTATTCTCGTTAAGCCCTCTGTTTTTGTAGTCTCTTCGCCAGACGGAATATCGCATCGATTCTGAAAAACCCTTGGAATTACATATAAATGAAAGCATTCCATCCACGACTTATTTCCACCACTGCATTCATTCCTATATTTCTTTCCTGTCTTTCTTTTTTCTTCCTATTATCCTCTGTATTTCCTGTTTTGTTATAATATTTTATATATCTTCCCTCGGCCGCATTTTTCACCATCCGTCACAGAATTCATATTTCCCTTATAGTTTTCAGCAAATCGGATCACATTAGTATATTCTATTGAAATTGAGTATCGATACTCCATCCTGTAATAAAAAATTATTCAAAGTAGACGCCATGTTCCTACGAAAAAGGATTTCATAACATATTAAGATGTTAATGAAGTCGTTCGAACCTCCCCTCAAACACTTTTCCTTTCCTACTCCCCCTACATTCCCCTAATTCCCCTCCCCTTCATACTTCGCTCCCCACACCAACTTCTTCCTCCTCTACTTCCGCCTCTCCTCGTTTTCTTAGCTAACACTTCCCTTTCCCTACTTCCCTTCCCCAGCCCTCACTTCTCCTTGCCTACTCACCCTCCTTTCTAATCATTTCCTCTACTTTCTCTCACACTCACTTCTACTTCCCCTCCCCTCTTTACCCCTCACTTCCTCTACATCCTCTCCCCTCATTTTCCCTTATAGCTCCTACTCTTTCCTTATTTCCTCTACTCGCCCTCCCCTCATTTCCTCTCACTTCCCTACTCTCATCTCCTCACTTCCCATCCCTTCACTTCTCTTACCCACCATCCCTTCATTCCACCTCACTTCCCTTGAATCCCCTCCCCACATTTCCCATCAAATACCCTACTTCCACTTCTCTAATTTCTCATACTTCCCCTTCCCTTAACCCCCTAATTTCTCCTCATTTTCCTCCCGTAATTTCCCCTAATTCTCCTCCACTTATTTTCTCTCACATCTCCTACTTGCTCCTCCCCTCATTTTCCCTCACTCTCTCTACTTTCCCTCCACTAATTTCCCCTCGCTCCCCCTACTCCCCTTCCCTAATTTCCCTGCACTTCCCTTACTTCCCCTCCCATAATTTTTCCTCACGTTCTCTCCTGATCAAAAAATAAAATTTAAATCCATGTCGATTCATTGAAGATCAATATTATCGACACAAGAAAAATGTGGTAGTTTTCATTTCCAACCAAATAGTGGATTTTTCATACCAAAAAGACTCGTTTTCGGAAGGATTTCAGTAGGAAAGAATTTTCAGCAGGAAAAATTGAATTTCCGAGAATACAGTTTATTTTCAGCCAAGAGAGATGAATTTTCAGTCAAGAGTGACTTTTGTACCATAAAAGGTGAATTTTCAATACAAAAGGACGAATTTTCAACAAAACAGTTAAATTTTCAACAAAATAAGAATACTAAGAAAATAGTTGGATTTTTAACAATATTATTCGAATTTCAACAAAATAGTTTAATTTTTTACCAAATAGCTGAATTTTGAATCAAGGAGGTCAATTTTTTAACCAGTTTAATTCAATTATAAAAGACGAATTTTTAACAAAATAGTTGAGTCCTCAACCACAAAGATGAATTTATCTTCAAAAAACAAGATTTGTTTTATACCCAAATCGAGGAATTTTCCACAAAAAAACCACATGAATTTTTTACAAAATTGTTGAATTTTTTACCCAAGTCGACGAATTTTCATAAAAAAAAATACATCAATTTTCCACAAGGTAGTTGAACTTTCCATCTATGACGGATACATTTTCAACCAAAAATGAAGTAGTTAAATTTTCAAATAAGAAAATTAATTTTCAACCTAAAAATGAATTTAAAAAAATAGTTACAAATAAATGTTTTGTTAACCAAGTAGTTTATTTTTCTTACCAAATTGTATTTTCAAGCAAAAAAATGAATTTTCCACATTTTAGTTTAAAACTTATCTTTTTAGTTGAAAATCGAACTTTTTTGTTGAAAATTGATTTTTTTTTTAAATTGAAAATTCAGCTACTTGGATAAAAGTTGGACTATTTTGTTAAAAAAGGATTTTTTGTTGGAGTTTCAGCATTTGGAAAAAAATTGATTCTATGAGAAAATGGAAAAAGTTTTCACAACAATTCAAATGATTTCCTAAAATTTCGCAATTCTACAAAATTACAAGATTTTAGAAAAAGTTCGAATAAGTTGAAGAGATATTAAGAAATTTTGAAATAATTTAAAACTTGTAAAGATTTCAAAAAATGAACAAAAAAATCTAGTTTGTTGAAGATTTGGAAAAAAGAAACTTTTTAAGAAATTTGAAAGTTGTTAACAGTATGAAAAATTTGTCTTTAGATTTCTAGAACAATTTTAAATAATTTCTTTCTTTGGAAAACTAATTTTATTAATTAATTAATTAATAATAAATAATTATTTTGTAAATTTTATCAAAAAAGATTTCATAAAATTTCAAAAAAATTTCAAATTTTGAAAAGAGGAATTTGGATGATTTTAAGAAGAATTGTTTAATTCTGAAAAATTAAAAAAATAGTGTAGGAAAAATTATAATCATTTTGAAACATACTTAGGAATTTTAGAAATTTTAAAGAAATCAAAAATATTTTGTATCTTTAAAAGCAAAATTTATAAAATATTTTTCAATTCCTTCGAAATTTCTAAAACTTCTAAACATCTTTTACATTTACTCGAATTCTTGACAATATTTGGTAAATTCCTGTAAAATAAAAAAAATTTCGTAAAATTTTCTAGATAATTTTCCGACACATCTGAAATCTTCAAAAGTCGTTTTGATTTTTCTCAAGAGAATTTACGTGTTCAAAAACTAAAAAAAATGTTAACTGAAAATTTGTGTTTTAAATTACAAATTATTTTTTCCCTTAAATCTAAAATTTACACGCGCTCGCAACGCGGGATTGTTATCTCAATTAATCAAATATTTGCAACGTATTTTGAAATCATTCGAAAAAGAATAATTTTGAAAGTTTAAAAATCAATTAATATATAGTTTTTTTAAAATTAATATTAAAGGGTGCTAATTATTTTTTATTTTGATTCCAGGCATCAATTTTATCTACATTCCCGTTTGGAACTTGTGGAGGGCAGATTGAAGGTTTCCGATTGGGTATCCGTGGCCCGTTTGGTAGCACTAATTGCTCAAGCCGATGGTGGTGATTGCGATGCCTTGCAACCACCTCATGCACTTTATTCTCAGTGCTGCCATATACAACCGGCTGAGCCATACGAGCCAAAACCTCAGGACTTTTTACATCGAATAGTTCAACAGCATAAGGAGATCAAGGTAATTTCAATTCTATATAACGATTCAAAAAAACCACGAAAAATGAATGCGTTTTTTTTTTTTTTAACAAATGATATTTATAGGTGCCGCAAGCCCCATGGCACGTACACTCAACTCCCAATACAAGACCGGTTTCGGGCATGGCTTGCATTGGCCTTGGTCCTAAATCGGAGAAATCCAGAAGTAAAAATGCGGCCCTCGAGCTGTTCGTCACGCTTGACTGAGCACATCCTCTCTTTCGGCCCCACGACTCCTCTCATCACGAAACTACGGAGGCCATCAGTTCTAGGAACGGCGTAAACCGGAGGGTCTTGTATTGGGAGTTGAGTGTCATTCCCATAAGAAAAAAGACGTTTTTGTAAATTTTATTCTGAATCGTCTATATTAGGTGAATCGAGTTGAAACTGAACATTTCTCTTCACAATTATTCATAGAATACGAATCAAAAATTACTTTTTCCATTTCATCCCCATAAGTCTATTTTATAGGGTCCCAAAAAAACCCCATAAGTGAAAAATTGGATTTTGCGAGTTTTTGGCGCTCATTATTATTTTTTTGCTGTTTCTTTCAGTACAAATCGTTTCTTATACATAAAATATTACTTTCTACTGATAAATGGATGTTTCAATAAATTTTTTGAATAATTTGCTATTGTTTCTAACAACTTTCCCTTCGAATGGAATTATCTTTTTTTTTCACCAATTTTTCAACTTATTTTCAACTTTTCAGTTACAGCGATTCAAGAATCAAATAAATATAATATAAATAATTGTTTGAACCACGAATTAATATTCATAACAATATTCACTGAGAACAATGCTAGAAAATTAATTTCTAATTTTAAATTTTGCCGACTACTGATCAAGTAAGCCTCGGGGCTCCGCTCGTGAATAGTGGCGTTCCTAGTTCAAATCCGGGCTGAGGCAGATTTTTCTCGTTTCTCTAAAAATTATTCGACCATTAATCGGAAAAGTTTAACATCAGAAATTAATTAATAATTGCCCTGGTGGACAAAATAACATCATTACTCTAAAATAATTCTAGAAAGTTGCAGTTTTTTCAGAAGAAATTATTAGCTTTTTTCTACTTCTCACTTAGAGTGCAGTGATAATTTATGCAATTTAGCAAAAATAATTGTTTAAGCGAATTATTATTGTTTATAACTATCTTCTCCTATAATAATGATAGGTAGTTACGGTTTTTATGATTTTTTTTTCTTTTTATTCACTTTCCACTTAGTGAGGTAATAATTAATGTATGCTAACAAAGTTAATTGTTCAACAATTGATTATTGTTTTTAACTATCTTCTCTTAGATAATTTATAGAAATATGCGGTTTTTTCTCAAATTTTTAACAACCTTGCCTCGGCTTTTCAATTATGAACAAATAATAAATAAACAATAGATTAATATTATTATTTATTATTTGATTCTAACTAAAAAGTCAAAGAAAAGCTGGACATTTTTTTTATATGTTAAGGTTCTTGACCAGGTAATTACGTTAATAATTGTGATGTTAATTTTTTTTGTCTACTGGTCTAAAATAAATATTTTTTTTAACATTTAAATTTTGGATTGTGAAAAAAATGCTCTCTAGACTCTAGAGCAACAGACCGGCAATCTGAAAGACCTGGAGTTCGAATCCCAGCGGAGCAAGAGAGCATTTTTTTCACAATTCAAAAAATCAATGTAGGTATAATATTCAATAATATAATAATATTTTAATTGTGTGGAATTTTACCATTTTGAATTTTAATTGTTCCAAACCCGCGTAAATAATAGTTAACTAATTGTAAGCTTGAAGCGTTGAAAATTGAATAAGTTTAAAATTTGAGGCGATTTGAAAAAACATTTCAGAATTCTGTCAATCTCTCTTTCCGAAAAGCATATCCTATAATCAAAATTTTAGTCGCTTTTTAGTGAATTTGTAGATTTTTGCGAATCGATGCACTACAATTCAGTAATGACGTAACGGCACCAAAATTCGTTCTATACCCAAGAATTCATGCATTTCAGCAAGCGGAATGTTCGAAGTTATGCCATATCCGGTTTTCAAGCAAATTGCACGGTTATCGGATCGAGTTGTTAATTCCATCATTTTCAAGCTCTCTAATCTTCAAATATTCATCTTTCATTTTTAAATAATATTTTGACGAGTTTCCAGTTCACTGCTAACTTTTGAACAATAAAAACCCACCTAAAAAGTTTTTTTTGGTTTCAATTTCAATGTAGTTTAGTTACTTCTTTGCGAATGCTTGCTTCGATTTTTATAACTAGTGTGAAATAAAAATATAAATAACTTTGCGAAATAATTGACAGAGTTGTAACTAGCAGGGTGTCTACGCTACCTGGAAAACCTGGAAAACCTGGAAATGTCAGGGAATTTTTTTTAAAGTCAGGGAAATTTTTAAGAGGTTGCCTACCTTTTTAAAAATTAGAGTATTGAATTGAATGAAAATGATTCTTCATTTGTAAAAGTATAGCTCTCTATTACTATATTCATCTATTTGGTTGAAAATTTGATC
>CAKNXH010002442.1:185107-235593 GCA_932178445.1 Andricus quercusramuli
TCACAATGATTTAAAAGTTTTCAAAAATTCAAATGATTTCACAAAGGAGTTGTACATCAGATTTCAAAGAGTCGAAAAATTACGAACGATTTCAAAACGTTTCAAAAGATTTCAGAAAGATTTCAATGTTTTTAAAAGATTTCAAAGATATTCATTTTAAAACTTTTCAAAAGATTTCAAACAGTTCACATCTATTTAAAGAATTTCAAAAATTCAAATAATTTCACAAAGACGTTGTACATCAGCTTTCAAAGATTCCAAAATTTTCGAACGATTTCGAAAGGTTTCAAAATATTTCAGAAAGATTTCAAAGTTTGTATAAGGTTTCAAAATATTTCTAAAGATTTCAAACGATTTTTAAAAATTTCACAAGGATTTTAAAAACTCTCAAATATTTCAAAGATCTCACAAAAATTTTAAGGATTTCGAAGATTCACATCATTTCATAAAGGCGTTGTACATCAAATTTAATTGATTCCAAAGATTATAAACGGTTTTAAAGGCTTTCAAAAGATGGTTGAAGATTTCGAAAGATTTCACAATGGCGTGTACATTAGATTTTTAAAATGTCGAAAAATTTCAGAAAACTTTCAAAGGTTTCAAAATATTTTTAAAGATTTTACAAATATTTCAAGGACTTTAAAGATTTTACAAAGATTTCAATGATTTCAAAAGTTAAAAAAAATAAAGATTCAAAAGATTTCACAAAGGCGTTTTGCATAAGATTTCAGAGATTACAAGGATTTTAAAGAATTTTAAAAGTTTTCAAAATATTTGTGAAGATTGCAGAAGATGTCAAAAGGTTTCAAAGGATTTTAGAAAATTTTAAAAGATTTAAAAGTTTTCAAATATTTTAAAAAGATTTGAAAGTTATCACAACGATTCCAAGGATTTCAAAGATTCAAATTATTTCATGAAGGCGTTGTACTTCAGATTTGAAAGGTTCCAAAGATTTCAAAAGGTTTCGAAAGATTTCAGAAAAGTTTCAATAATTTCAAAAGGTTTCACAAGATTTTTCAAGATTTTAAAAGACTTCCAACAGATTTCAAGGACTTCAGAAATTGGACAAAGACGTAACAAATATTTCAGAAAGTTTTCAAAACATCTTGCAAAGACTTAAAATATTTCAAAATCAATTACCTAAATTTGTTAGTGACTTGCAAATTTTAAGTTGAATCTTATTTTTTATTTTGAAGTATTTAATAAAATGCAAGAGTACAGAAACTTTCGCCCAACAAAAAAATGCAATGAAAACCTAAAAAAAACTTGATTTCTTGACCTGGAAAACCTGGAAAAGACCTTGAATTTTGTTCCCACGAATCGCTAAACAGTCTGCTAACGATCAGAATTCAAATTAGAGAAACAATTTAATAAATTAATTCAAGGAGATGATATTTTTCAAACACAATCATATAATTAGTTTAGACGAGTGGTACTAGGGGCAGCACCTCTCAGAACATGATTCTAAATCTGCGCTGTAATTATAAAATTTATTTAAAATCGAAGAAATCAATTTTTGTTTAACAAACAAAAAAACGAAATTTAAAACCTATAAATTGGGAATGAAAATTATTTTTCAATTTGATGTATAGAATTAACGATGTTTTTTAGCTAAAAATGTAATTTTTTTCTTCAAACTTCTGCATGAATGATCACAAATTTATTAAATTCGATTTTTTTTTAACTATTGGTTTACAATTATTTTTTCCTCATTTTCAGCATACCCTACACGGCTATACAAAGCGCAACTTCTCAGAGACGGATGTTTCATCTAGTTTATCTTTCTCTCGACGGCGAAGAAACTTCATTGGATTTTAAGCTCGATTCGAGTCAATCCGCCAGTGGATTGTACAGAGCGATTACAGAAAAACACGCATTTTACAGCTGTGAGACCGTCAGAAGTGCCGTTACAGCACAATTTATTAGAGACTTAAAGGTAAATACAATTTAACCATTGTTAAGTAATTAGGAACTAAAAAAATATAAGGTAAAGGTACCTATCATGAAACGTGTCCCAATTATGAAACATTTTGACAAATAATTCGATTTATAAATAATTTAAAGGTATATTTTTGAATACAAATTACTATTAATAATCATGAAAGTTAGGCTTCTTATCTATATAAAAATCTAATATGGTTCTGAAGTTTTAAACACTGAAAAATAATTTTAATTATCTAACCTCCACACTCGGGAAAATTGACTGCCATTTATCCGAGTCAGAAGGCTTGATACCTATAATTTGTTTTATCTCGTGTATTCACAAATTTGGATTATTTCACATGTGTAATACATTAAATGACAGCTTAAGGTTTATAGATTTGAGATTACTGCACTTTTTCTTTATTTGGACGCAACTTTATTTATTAATTAGTTGTTTCATAATACGTACACCTCTTTTCAAATGGTCCTTATTTATGGAACGGAGAAACATGGGTGTTTCATATCGAAGGGCACGTTTTCTACGCTTGCTTTTATTTATGGAACAGAGGAACTTTTGCAATAAAATTTGTTTTTCACTATATTAATATGAACTATCTTATGTTATTATCATATAATACTCAAACTTTGAGTTGAACAAATTAATTGTCAACCAAAAAAATATGAATTCTCAACAAAATAGTTGAATTTTCAACCAAAGTGATCAATTTTCAAATAAAATTATGAATGTTCAACTAAAATAATCGAATTTCAAACCAAAAACATACATTTTCAACTGAAATGACGACTCTTTGAACTGAAATGGTGGAATTTTCAACCAAAAAGATGAATATTCAACCATGAAGATTAATTTTCTACAAAAAATACAAATTTTCTACACAAAATATGAATTTGCAACCAAGTTGTTAAATTTCCACCTGAGAATGATGAATTTTTAACCAATAGTTGAATTTTACAACAACAAAAAAATAGAGAAGAATGTTCAACAAAAAATAGAATAGTTAAACGTTAAGTTAAACAAATTGATTTTTAACGAAAAAAAAACAAACTATTTTCAATCAAACAGTTCAATTTTAAACTAATGTGATGAATTTTCAACTGAAATGATGAATCTTCAACTGGAATAGTTAAATTTTATACCAAAAAGGTACATGAAATTTTCACCAAATATTTTAATTAAAAAAAAGAGCAATCCTCAATCAAACAGTTAAACTGTTGTCTAAAAAGATACTTCTTTAACCAAAAATAGAATAGTTAAATTTTCTGTTCAAAAAAATAATTTCAAACAAGAAAAAAATATGAATTTTTAACCAAAGTGATCAATTTTCAAATGAAATGATGAATCTTTAACTGGAATAATTGAATTTTAAGACAAACAGATACATTTTCAATTAAAATTATGAATCTTTCACTGAAATGCTTACATTTTCAACCAAAAAGATGAATATTCAACCATGAAGATTAATTTTCTAAAAAAGAATACAAATTTTCACCACAATATATGAATTTGCAACTGAAGTGATACATTTTTAACCGAAAGTTGAATTTTACAAAAAAAAAAGAGGAGAAGAATTTTCAACAAAAAATAGAATAGTACAAGAAATTTTCACAAAATATTTTATTTGAGAAAAAGATCAATTATATCAATCAAACAGTTAAGCTGTCGTCTAAAAAAGATACATTTTTGATCAAAAATAGAATAGTTAAATTTTCTTTAAAAAAAAAAAGCGAACTTCCAACAAAATAGTTACATTTTCAACTGAAGTAGATCAATTTTCAGTTAGAAAAATTGATTTTCAACAAGGTCGTTAAATTTTCAATCAGAAATGAATTTTCAATTAGAATGATGGATCTCCACCTGGGATAATTAAATTTTATACCAAAAAGGTACACAAAATTTTCACAAAATATTCCCTTTTTTAAATAAAAGAGATCACTTATCAATTGAACAGTTAAATTTTCGTCCAAAAAAGATACAATTTTAACCAAAGATGAAATAGTTAAATTTTCTGTTGAAAAAAAAGTAATTTCTAGCAAAAAAAAATCGAATTTTCAACAATATAGTTAAATTTTCGACTGGTATAATTAAAGTTTTAGTAAAAAAAATGCTTTTCAACATGGTCGTTAAATTTGCAATCAGGGATGAATTCTCAATTAAAATGATGAATCTTCAACGAAAAGAATTAATTTTTTAAAAAGAGTTACACTTTTAACGAAGGATTAAAATTTTCAACTAAAATAGATGAATTCTCAACAAACAATGTAATGTAATTTAAATTTCAACCAAAAAAGATTTCAATTTTGAATAAAAAACAGTCAAGTTCGACCAAACTAGACAAATTTTCAAGAAAAGTTGTGTGTTTGAATTAAAAAATACTTTTCAGTCAACAGAGAAAACAAATTTAAAAGTTTTGACTTCATCCTACGTGGTTGTTTCTTCTTTTTCATTCACCTAAATAAAAACTCATTCCCTATAACAAACATTTTTTAGCAAAAATAAAATATAATTCACTTCGTTCACGAAAACTACCCTTTGTAGGTTAGGTTTCTCAATTTTAATGAAAACTTGTATTCAATTTATTTATCTCTATGAACGATTGAAATAAAAGTTCATTGTACCATTTAGTTCGATTTGATATAGAAAATAATGTAAAATAAGCCATATTAATATAAAAAAACACATTTCTTTGCTGTTCCATAATAGGGACATCCATTATGGAACACCGGGGTACAAGAGACCAAAAGTTGTTTCATAATAGGTACATAAAGGTCGTTCCGTATTTCCATAAATATAATAACTTTGCCTACACTCAATAAAACTTCTAATAGGTGTTTCGCATTCAGAAAAGATCAGCGCATTCATTGATATAAACATTTTGTAAATATATTCTACTATCGTTCAAAAATTAACGAAAATCTCAAAAACTCCTCAAAATTTGTCTCATGATAGGTACCTTAGTACCTTAGTCAACTATCTGTATTTTTCGGGTGACCAAAAAAAAAATGGGTGTTTTTGAATTTTTCAAACGCTACCTAAATTGAAGATCTTGGCTTGTAGAATTGAGATAAAAAATAAAATTTGCTATGCAACATTTTTTTTGGGTCAATGGTTAAAAGAAAGTAAAATAAGAAAAATTAGGAAAATTTGGTAATGTAGACACCTATGATGAAAGCTTTTTTTTAGTCCGATTTTCTACGCAAATAGCTCAAATCAAAGCTCTTGACATGTAGAATTGAATACTGGAAGCTTTTCTTTAAGTCCAATTTTCTTCGAGCATGACTGCAATTGAAAATTTTGGCATATAGAATTGAAATAAAGAATAAAATTGGCTATCTTCTATTCATTTTTTTTATCAGTGGTTAAAAAAAGCAAAATAAGAAAAATTAGAAAAATTAGGTTTTGTAGACCCCTATTCTGGAAGCTTTTCTTTTAGACCGATTTTCTACGAGGATGGCTCAAATTAAAGCATTTAAAGCATTAAAGAATTGCAAAATTTGTAGAATTCAAATATATTACATCTACAGATGTAATACATACAGATTTATTACATCTCAATTTTTTTATATCAGTGTTTGCAAAATAAGAAAAATGAGGAAAATTTGGTTTCTTAGACCCCTACGCTGGATGCTTTTTGTTTATTTAAGTTCAATTTATGACATTTTTGTTGTGTTGTGGAATTTTGTGTAACTTTGAAAAAATATGCTGGGGTTTGCTACTATCTGGGCAAGGCCGGGTAAATTTTACATAGTAAAGAATAAATTTAAACTATTTATATCAAATGACCGAAAAAAAATCTGGAATCTCGAATTACACAAAAAATAAAAATTTTTTACAGTTTAAAAATTCTTCTATCCGGTTAAAAATTCAACTATTCCAGTTAAATATTTATCATTTCTATTACATATTCATGTTTTGGGTTGGAAATAAAATTATTTGGTTGAAAGTTAGATTCTTTTGTTAAATTTTTTTTTGAAGATTCATCGTTTTAATTAAAAATTCATTTCTTTGATTGAAAAATGAGCTGTTTGATTGAAAACTATTTTTTTCCTTTGAACGTTTTTCATTTGTTTGTCTTCTTCAATTAAAAAGTAAATTATTCCGTTAAAAATTTATGTATTTTGTTAAAAAATTGAATTTTTTGGTGGTTAATTAACCTTTTTATTTAAAAATTAATCTTCCTGTTTAAAAATTCATCATTTTTTAGTTGAAAATTCATCTTTCTGGTTTAAAAATCAACTATTTCAGTTGAAGATTCATTTTTTTAGTTGAAAACTCTTATGTTTGAGTTAAAATTAATTTTTTTAACTAAAAATGTTACTATTCGATTTTCGGTTGAAAAATATTATTTGTTTAGTTCAAAATTCACCTATGTGGTTAAAAATTCATGTATTTTGTTGAAAAATTGTATTTTTCGGTCGAAAATTAATCTTTTTATTTGAAAATTAATCTTGTTTAAAAATTCAAGTGTTCCAGTTAAGTATTCATCGTTTTAGTAGAAAATTAATCTTTTTGGTTTAAAATTTATCTATTCTAGTTGAAGATTCATAATTTAATTCCAAACTTCATCACTCAGGTTGAAAGTTTAACTATTTTGTTGAAAACCCGTTTTTTTGTTGTTGAAAATTAAAACTTGACCGGGAAATGACCGGAAATTTGAAATCGTCCGCCGAATGGCCACCCTGATATTGTGAATAATTCTATAAGTTTTTAATTTCGTCTCCGCTAATATAGAATGTTACAAGTATACATTTTTTTGTGACATTCAACTTACAATTTATAAAAATTATTAGTTGAAAATTTCGATTTTAATTCAGTTTCAAAAGGTTTCAAAATATTTCAAAGATTTTAGAATATTGAAAAGGTTTTTGAACATTTTACAAAGATTTAGAGGATTTCAAAGATTTGAAAACGTTTACAGTACACCAGATTTCTAAGATTTTAAAATATTTCGAAGATTTGAAATGATTTCAAAAGGTTTAAAAACATTTTAGAAGATTTGGAAAGATTTCACTAATAATTCACTGATTTCAACGAATAAAAAAGATTTCACAAACAAAGTTGTAAGAAAAATTCCACAAATATTTAAAAAGATTTGATAAAGATTTAAAAAATTTCACAACAAATTCCCAGAGATTTCGAACATTTCATAAAGATTGTAAGGATTTCAAAGATTTAAAAAAGGCATATACATCAGATTTCAAAGATTTCGCAAAGATTTTGAACATTTCCAAAGATTTTAAAACTTTCAAAAGATTTCAAAGGTTTTAAAGATTATAGTAAACTAGATTTGTTAGATTTCACACAGATTGAAAATATTGTTATGATTTTTAATGAATACAACAGATTTCATAAAGATATCAAAATAATACAAAAATTCCAAAGGTTTCACAACATTTCAAAGATTTCGATGACTTCAAACGAATACGAAACATTTCAGAAACAAAGATTAAAGAAAGCTTTCACAAATATTTCAAAGATTTCATAAAAATGTCAACAGGTTTCAACAAATTTCAAAGGTTTCAAGGATTTCAAATATTTTCCAAAAATGTAAAAAGATTCCAAAAGATTTAACAGAAATTTCAAGATTTCACAACGATTTTGAGTACTTCAAGAGATTAAAACGAATTTACAAAGATTTCAAAGATTTCAAGGTTTTCAAAGACGACTTATGTTCGCAAAAAATTAGGAATTTGTTTATTTTTGGTTCTGCCTTTCTTAGAAATTATTGACCAATAAAAAATGAAATAGCTCATTTTTTACATGGCTAACAAATTATTATTTCATTATTTGATGTAAAAAAAGGAGACCTGGAAAAACTTGACTTCTTGACCTGGAAAACCTGGAAAATACCTTGAATTTCGTTCCTAAGAATCGCTGGACAGCCTGCATTTACCTGGAAAAGATCTCAGCGAATTATTCAAGGATAATTTCAGTTCAATTCTGCATTTTTTTAAATTCTTCTTTCGATTTGCTTATCTATTTCATGTAATTTTTAATTGCTGAAAATAAACTTGGTGTAAAATGATAGATAAACCTGTAAAGTGTATTTTTGGTGTATTTCGAAATTCAGGATTTTTTCATGTCAACCGGCATAAATATTTTTAATTTATTTCCCATGGACAATATTCTCTTTATATTTTAAAAGAGATTCTGTGCATATTTCTGGCGATTTCAAACATGTAAAAAAATTTGTTTAAATAAAATAAAATAGATGGCATTAATTTTTTCCTAGAGAAAGAAATGCAGGGATAGCGTTCACAAAATTCAAAATCACACTTTTATTTGTCACCCTACTGTATATACAGGGCGGCCGCAGGTCAGGGAAAACCTGGAACTCACGAAAAAGTCAGGGAATTTTATTGGTCAGGAAAAATTTTTGCATTTCAAGAAATTTCTACAAGAGGCACTTTAAATAACTGTCAAGGATAATAAATTATATATTTTAATTTTTAAATTTGAAATTGCTTTATTCCACGTGTAAAAAATCTATGCAACAAATTTGACAGAGTTAAATGTCAAATGTTCAAAAAAAAATTAAAAAACTGTCAGGGAAAAATTGGGGAATTTTAAAAATTAAGTTTTGCGGCCATACTGATATAATATTCTTTTCAATAATTTATTTGCATTATATTCCTGTTTCTGTTTCTTTTTTTGCAGCTGTTTCTGCCTAATGATTATATTTTTAATTAAAATTGTTATTATTTTGTTAAAAAGTAATCCTTTTTGGTATAAAACTAATCTTCTTGGTTAGAAATTTGCACACACGACTGAAAAATCCCGTAAACTAAAATTCCTGACCCTGTCAAGTTTTCCAATTTGAAAATTCCAAAATAATTAAAATCTCGAATAATAAAATTTCCGAATTAGAAAATTCCCGTATAATAAAATTCCTGACAGTTTATAATATCACTGAATTTGAAAATTCCCGAAAAATGAAATTTCCGTACAGTTTGTAATATTACCGAATTGTAAAATTCCCGAATAATGAGATTCCCGAACTATAAGATATATGAACTAGAAAACTGCCGAATTTAAACAATTAAATTTTTCCTATAAATATGATTTATTATTCAAAAAAAAATTTTTTTTAATTTAGTCCAGAAATATATTTTTTTGAATTATTGTTATTTTAAATTCAAATAATAATTTTAGAAACTTTGAACATTAAACAAATTTTCTATAAAAATATTTGACTATTGTATTTTTAATATATAAATAATGTTTATACAAAAATATTGAATTGTTTGAATTCGGGAATTTTCCAGTTCGGATATTTTATAATTCGTCAATTTTCTGTCGGGATTTTTATTATTCGGCAATTTTCAAATTCTTGAGTATTATAAACTGTCAGAAATTTTATTATTTGGGAATTTGTTAAATTTTGTAATATCATAAACTGATCAGGAATTTTATTATTCGGGAATTTTGCAAATCAAGAATTTCATTATTCGGGAATTTTTTATTCGAAAATTTTATTATTCCAGAATTTTATCATTCGGGAATTTTCCAATTCGGGTTTTTTATTTTTCGAGATTTTTTAGTCGTCCCAATTTCAAGATATGTCTGCTAGTTTTCTGAAATTGTAACAGAGTCCAGACTGCTTTCAAAAGCTATTTTTGGAATTAAACAAATTAGATGAATTTAAAGAATGCCTAAATATATCAAAGGTTTAAACGAAAAATTATTCATTCACCGTATTTTTGTTTAATTTTTGATTTTATGGTAATTCATCTTGCTAAAATTGTTCACATTTTTAATTTTTTAATGGCACTGATTGAATTAATTTTCATCAGTTCTGAGTTAACGAATTATAAAATTCTTGGCATGTGGAATTTTGAACCAAAATTAATTAATATTTATTCAAATAATCAACTTATTTAGAGAGTTTCGCACAGGGAATGTTTTCAATTAACTTGTAAATCTGTTACCAAAATTCAATTTTTTTGTACTTTTTCATCAATTTATTTTATTTTTCAAATAAAATGTGTTCATTTTTCAGGGAACCATCATTTCAATATTCAATGAGGATTCGACCCTGGGAAAGAAATATGTGTTCGATATTCGCAGAACCTGCAGGGAAGTTTACGACAATGCACGTCGCGCGCTTTACTGCGAAACTGCAAACATAGCTTTACCAGATGAAAATGAAATTTTGGAGAGAAATGATTGCAAGGATTGCGAAAATCCAAAATGCAAGGTACATATTTTTATTTTATTAAAATTACATTCGAAGGATTCAATTTTATTGGGTATGATTAAACAAAAAAGTGATGGTCGTCCAAATGGATTATTTTAGCAGTTTTTTATATAAACAGATTAAAAGAATAAACATTCTTTAAACTTTCCATGACATTTTTATTCCAGAAATTTTCAAGATTCACCAAGAAACGTTGGATATTTTATAAATTACTAGAATGATCGTTTCATAGAAAAATTAAAAGTTAATTTAAAAAATCCACCTTGTTTCTATAATTTTTAAGAGAAACTTTACACTTCTATAAAAGAATAAATCAGTCTTTCTAACAGAAAGAGTAGTTTTCCAAAACTTAAATCAGTTCAAAAGTCCAATAAAAAAAACATATGTGACGTATTTCAAAAATATGCTTTTAATTTCCTTGAAATGACCGACATTTTATAAATTTTCAAAATATTTAAATGTTCTTGGAATTATTTAAGCAGATAGTATAATTTTTAATGAAAATTGGATTCATTTGGTGATAACTGCTTTTTTCCAACAAAATAGTGCCTGATTAAAAATGACAGCAATCATATAATATTTAAAGAAATTTAATTTAGAATAAATTAAAATTTAAATTCCTCTTTAACATCCAATATTAAAAATGTAACTATGAAATTCGTAGAAATGAAAAAAAAATCTTAAAAAAACAAGAATCTAATGACTAAATTTAGACAACACATTCTTAAATGTCTCCATAAAAATTGAAAAAACCAAAATAATAATAGAGCAAAAAAAGGCAACCTCCAAATCCCTTTCCTTCTTTTTTCTCTCGGCATTTTTGAATCCCAGTCAAAAAACATTTACACCAAACTTACAAACTTTTAATAATAATTTATAATTATTTATAATAATTCATAATAATTATCAGTTTCAAAACGATTTATTAATATGTAGTTTCTATGTTAATCTTTTTCATTTCCAAAAAATTGGATCTTCTAAAATGTTAATTTTATAATAATTTAATTTATGTGAAAATATCTCAGGGTATTTTGTTTGGTCACGAAAACCACAGGGGGAAAAAAAATGACAAAATTCAGGGAATTTCTGTAAGAAACACTTGAAGTAAATCAAGAATAATCAGGGCTGTCATTTTTAATCACTTTTTAAAATGAAAATATCACTTTATTCAGTTTTCAAAAGATTTCAATAATTTGAAGGGTTTTTAAAAAAATTTCAAGATTTTAGGGTTCTGTTTAGGGAATTTCGTAATATTCCAAGAAATTTTCAAGAGCTTTAAAAATGTCAAGGGATTTCAAAATGTTTTGAAGGATTTAAAACATCTTAATGTTTTTTTAATAGATTTCAATCATTTTAAGGTATTTTTCCAAGAAATTTTGTTAAGCTTTAAAAAATATGAAGGGATTTAAAAAAAAATTCAAAGGATTTTAAATATTTAAGGGTATTTTTGAAAACTCTAGGAAATTTTCAAGAGCTTTAAACAGTGTCAAGGGATTTCAAAATATTCTGAAGGATTGTAAAAACCTTTGTGTATTTTTAAAAATTCCAAGAAATATTTTGAAGCTTTAAAAAATATCAAGGGATTTCAAAAAAATTCAAAGGATTTTTAATATTTAAGGGTATTTTTAAAAACTCTAAGAAATTTTCAAGATCTTTAAACAGTGTCAAGGGATTGCAAAATATTTTAAAGGATTTTAAATATCTTAGTGTATTGTTGATATTTTTCAATCATTCGAAGTGATTCTAAAGGATTTTATAGATTTTAGGGTATTTTTAAAAATTCCAAGAATTTTTCAATAGCTTTAAAAAGTATCAAGAGATTTCAAAAAATATTTCAGCAGATTTTAAATACTTTGAGATATTTTTTGAAATTCCAAAAAACTTTCAAGAATTTTAAAAAAGAATCAAAGGATGTTAATAGATTTCAAAGCACTTGAAATATTTTAGAGTATTTTTTAATATCCCAAGAAATTTTCAAGAGCTTTAAGAAATGTCAATGGATTTCAAAATATTTTAGGATATTTTTTAAAATCCCAAGAAATTTGCAAGAGCTTTCAAAAATGTTAATGAATTTTAAGATATTTTAAATATCTTAGGGTATTTTTTAAGATTTCAATCGTTTGAGTGATTCCAAAGAATTTTTAAGAGTTTAGGGTATCTTCAAAGATTCCAAGGAATTTTCAAGAGCTTTATAAAATGTCAATGGATTTAAAAATATTTAAAATGATTTCAAGTATCTCATGGTATTTTTAACAAATTTCAATAATTTAAAATGATTTCAAAGGATTTTAAGTTTTTTGGGTATTTTTTAAAATGCCAAGAAACTTTCAAGAGCTTTAAAAAGAATCAAGGGATTCTAATAGATTTCAAAGGATGTTATATATTTTAGGGTATTTTTTAAAATCCCAAGAAATTTTCAAGAGCTTTAAAAAATGTCGATGGATTTAAAAATATTTTAAATATCTTAGGATATTCAAATAAGTATTTAAATATCTTAGGTAAGATTTCAATCATTGGAGTGATTCCCAAGAATTGTATTGATTTTATGATATTTTTAAAAATTCCAATAAATTTGCAATAGCTTTAAAAAGTATCAAAAGATTTCGAACAGTTCCAAAGGATTTTAGATATTTTAGGGTACATTTAAATATCTCAAAGAATTGTCAAGAGCTTTAAAAAATCTCAATTTATTTCAAAATGTTTTAAAGGATTTTAAATATTTTAATAAATTTCAAAGAATTGATTGGTAAGCAGCGAAGCATTTTGTAGGGTTTCAAAGGTAGGAAGAGATTTTCAAAAATTTTTTGCAATTCATTTGAATCCATTTGGAATTCACCCTGAATTCTTATTAATTTATCCTGAATTCTTTTAAATTCCTTTGAATTCTTGGGAATTGTTTTTATTTTTTTCTAATTGATATGGATTCTGTTCAATTCAATAAATATTTTCAATATTTTTTTTAATTTTTGGTTGTAAAAATCATCTCTTTTTGTAAAAATTTCATCTTTTTGGTTGAAATATCAACTATTACAGTTTTTGTTGAGAATTCATTTTTGTAGGTTGAAAATTCAGCTCTTTTGTCTGAAAATTTAAGGATTTGCTTAACAATTCATATTTTTTTATCGAAAATTCAACTGCTGTTTTGAAAATTCGTCCTTTTAGATTCAAAAATAATCTTTCTTGGTAGAATAATAATCTTTTTTCGTTGAAATAAATTTGAAATTTTAATCTGAGAAAATTCAACTTTTTTAAATAAAATTTCGACTTTTGGCTTGAAAGTTCAACAATTTGGATGAACATTTTTTTCTTTCTGAAAAATCTGAATTCTTTTAATTTCCTTCGAATTGTCTGAAATTTGCTTGAATTTATTGAATTCACTTGAAATCTTCTGAATTCACACAATTCTATTCAATTAAATGGATTTTTTGATTAAAAAAAATTTTGTTTAATAGATCATGAAGTCTTTTAAACTCACCTTAAATTCTAAGGTATTTCATCAAATTCTTTTGAATTCCTTTTAATTTTTCTAAACTCATTTCAAACTTACTGAATCCAATCAATTTGTTCATATGTTTGAATTTCTATAATTTTCTTGAATCTTTATGAATTTCATCGAATTCTTATTTCCCTCAAATTCCTCTTAATTCCCTTAAATTTAATTAAAACCAATTGTAGTTCTTAGATTTTAAATTTCTTCCAAACCATTTGCTTTCTTTTGAATTTAGCTTTATTTGTTTTAAAGTCTTATGAATCGAATTCTTTTTAATTCTTTTATATTTAAAAGAACATTAGTTACATTATTAATGCACATTTAGTCACTCTTGGTCACTTTTTCAGTTTAATTATGTTAATTTTTTTAAGTAAATTAGGCGGTGACAGCCCTGGGAATAATTAATTAAAAATTTATAAATCCAAATTTTAAAAATTCTCATTCCATTTATAAAAGATTCTATATTAAAAATTTTACAAGATTAGAATTGTGTACGTTAAATATTAATGATGCGAGAAAATGAAAAATTAGTCATGGAAAAATTAGGGTAAAGTCAGGGAATTTTGAAAATGAAGTTTTGCGGCCACCCTGTATTCAGTAAATTAAAAAAAACTCAGAAGCATCTCACATTTGGAATTTATTCCATTTACGGGGTAGTTTTCAATTTTCTCTTAATTAAAAGAGGCCCTTTTTTCATTAATTTCGTTGAGGCATAAATAATGAAATTTTATTTATTTTTTCTGAATTGGCAGAGGCCACTTTTTTTATTCTAAACATTTTTATTAAGTTGAAGGAGGGAACTTTTTATTTTAAATATTTTTATCTGAATCGGAAGATGGTAATTTTTTTCTTCAACTTTTTGTTTCGAGCTAAAAGAGGGAACATTTTTGTTAATAATTGTTTTTCTGAATTGTAAGGGGGCATTTTTTTAAAACATTTTAATTGAGTGGAACGTGGTCACATTTTTATTGTCAGTTTTGTACTGAATTGGAAGAATGCATGTTTTTAAAACATTTTTATTAATGTGGGTGAGAATTAAAAATTTTGAGCTCAATTTAAAATTTTTCAATTGAAAAGTGTTAAAACTTTCCATTTTATTCTTGTAAATTATGGAGCTTCTGAATTAAAAATTTCTGAATTACGAATTTTGTAAGCTTCAATTCTAAAAGTGTAAAATTCAAAAGAGTTCCACTTTGAGTGATTTAATTTGCAGTTCAATTTTAATTACATAAAATGAAAACAAATTTCAGTTTAAGAGTTCAAATTTTTTGATTTCAATGACATTGCGTTCCTTGATTAAAACAGCCATTCTGATTCATCTTTGGCAATAATCTATATTAATAATAATTATTATTGTACCATTAAATCAAATTCCTTTCGGGATGAACGTGACTCACTCGATTCTAGCCTCGCTATACTTCTGCCGTCGCTGATCAACCTCTCTAGCAATCACCCCAGGCGAAGAGGTTTACAAAGTCACCATGTGATATAGATATACGACATAGGTCACAAAAAATACGCCTGAATATCAAACCACAATTTCTTCAATAATTTAATTAATTTTTCCAGGAATCGCGAGAGTGTCTGGCGAGGCTTTTAGACGCGATGCTTTGTCGGATTTGCATGGACCGCAGTTTAGACACGGCATTATTTCCTTGCGGACACGCGGTGGCCTGTTTGGATTGCGCGAGGCGCTGCGAACGATGCCCTCTTTGTCGTGCCGACATCGACCACTGTCGGACAATTTATCTTCCCCTGGAGTTGACAAACGTCGACAAACACAGTTCAAAATTTCCATCAGAAAACAGCGAAACACCATTCGTTCCAAAACCCTTGACGGAAGTCATCGACGAGAGGATCCTCACCAACGAGATCAGCGTCAACAACACGATTATTTGAGACCGCCAGGCAGGGCGAAAATTCAGCGCCGTCGAGAGAATTGTCAGGATTTTTACTTGCCGAATCGAAAAAGCTTATTAGGAAGAATTTCAGTTTTACCTATCAACCCCCTTTGGTAATTATTCTTAAATTTTCGATTGTACTTTACTTAATGCGTTTGAAATCGGCGACTTTGAAACGCAGTGTAAATAAGATTAAGTTATTAAGACCAGTTAAAAAAAAAAACTCAAATTGGTTCGCTTTTCTTCTAGTGATACGAACGAAAAGATTAAATCTTTCTGAAATTGTTTTTAGATTAAAATTAATATAATTCTAGGCCTTTTTATGTTGTTCAACGCAAAAAGGGGCGATCCACGACTCGTCCTCATACAGTCTGACCATTGTGCGCCCCCCGTGATGACGACAGGCAGTACCACTATATCTATGAATAAATTCATGCCAAAAATTAATAATAGTAATATTTTGAAGATACCACATTATTTAAAAACAATAAATAATATCTTTGAATTCCTAATCCGAAATATACATAGAAAAAAAAAATTTACGTAAAGTATTTTGGGGGGGGGGGCCCAAATCATTTCTTACCTGAGATATTTTCAAGTCTGTGGAGCGCTAAAAAGTTTAACAATTTGGTAAAAAGTTCAAATATTTAGTCGAAAAATCAACTAGTTTGTTGAAAATTCATTTTTTCAGTTGAAGATTCATCGTTTCAGTTAAAAATTCATTTCTTTGGCCGAAAATTGATCTATTTGGTTGAAAATGTGTGTATTTTGTTGAAAACTCATCTCTTTTTTGTTGTGGAAATTTATTCTTTTTGGCTAAAAATGCAACGGTTTTGGTGGAAAACTAATCTGTTTTTGTTGATTAAACTGTTTTTTAATGCGTATTTTTGATTGAAATCAACTATTATAAATTAAAAATTCTAATCTTTTTTTTATTGAAAATCAATTTTTCAACTAGAAATTTAACTATTTTTTTTTGTGAGAAAATTTCTCTTTTTTAGTTGAAATTTTAAGTATTTGGTTAGACATTTGTTTGTTTTCTTGAGAATTCTTTTTCTTCTGCCAGAAAATTTAAAAATGTAGTAGAAAATTCAACCGTTTTGTAGAAGATTAGTTTTTTCTTTGTTGAACTTTAATTTCGTGTAATAAATATTTAACTATCTCATTTTTTTAATTGATCTTTTTTAGTTTAAAAGTTAAACCATTTGGTTGAAAATTCATGTAATGTATTAAAAATGCATCTATTCTTTTAGAAAATTGATCTTCTTAGTTAAAAAATACAGCTATTCGTTTATGAATTTCTCACTTTTGTTGAAAATTCATATTTTCAGGTTTTTGAAATTTTAACTGTTTTTGAAATTTTAACTGTTTTGTAGAAAACTTGCCTTTTTGGCTGGAAAATTCAACAATTTGGCAGAAAACTCAATTACTTATTAAAAATGTCAACTTCTTCGTTGGAAATTAATTTTTTGTAATAAAAATTAACCTATTAAATTTTTAGTTTAAAAATTGATCTTTTGTGGTATGAAAATTCAACTATTTGGTTGAAAATTCGTGTAATTTATTGGAAATTCATCTTTTTTGTAGAAAATTAAACTTCTTTGTTAAATATTAAACTATTCAGTTAAAACGTTATGAATTTAGTTTGGAAATGCATATTTGTAGTTTAAAAATTAAACTGTTTTGTAGATAACTCGATTAGTTGTTTGGTAAATTCAACAATTTAATAGAAAATTCAGTTATTTGGTAGAAAATTCGACTGTTTTGTAAAAAATTCTTTTTTTCGTGAAAAATTAGTTTCTTGTACTAAAAATTTACCCATTGCATTTTTGGTTGAAATTTGATCTTTTTTTGTTTAAAACAACAACTATTTGGTTGAAAATGTATGTCATTCACTGAAAATTTATCTTTTCTAGTAGAAAATTAAGTTTTTTATTTGAAAATTCAACTATTCAGTTGAAAGTTTATGAATCTTGTTGGAATTTCATCTTTTTTAGTAGAAAATAAATTTTCGTGGTTGAAAATTTAAATATTTAGTTGAAAATTTAACTGTTTTGTGGAAAGATTGTCTTTTTGGATTACAAATTCAATATTTTGAATAACATTTTTTTTCTTTGTTAACTGAAAAATCTTTTCTAGGCGAAGATTCAACTCTTGTTGGATATTCGTATTTTATTTGAAAATTCGTCTCTTTTGGTAGAAATGTCATCTTTTTTGTTTAAAAATGCAACTATATTTTGTTGAAAATGAATCAGTTTTGCTGGAGGATTAAACTATTTTCTTGGAAATTCATATTTTTTGGCTCAATTCAACTGTTTTTGATTTCAAATGAACATATTTTCTCGCTTAAAATGTCTACTCTTATATATAATAGTATTCTACAAAGTAAGAATTTACCAAATCTGCCCTACCCCAAATTTTCTTACATAATTTTTGGAAAACCCCTAAACAAATTCACAAAAAAATTTACACGGTAAAAATTACGTAAGATAGGGGGTACACGTGGTTAAAAATTATAGAAAAAAGGTTTTTAATTTATTTATTCAGGGTTCCTAGAGGAGTTTTTTCACAAACAAAAAAAGTGGAAATTGTACAAAATGATAGGTTTTCACGTCTACTTCAAAAATAGTTATCGCCCACTATTTCCTTTTAAATTTCATTATAGTGGTAAAATAAAAAGTTTAAAGTGGGGTGCCTGTGGTCACCACGGGGCCGCAAGGGCCAGATAATTACGAGAGCGAGTGTCTTGAAATTAAAATTATACTAAAGAAATTAGGGACAGACAAAAGTGCTATTAGCAGCGGAAAAGGTTCGGAGAACAATGCTGCCACGATCTTTGATTATTCATCGCGAATATCAGTAACGAAAGCAAGAGAATAAAAGAAATTGAAAACTGTTTGTGTGAGACTTTTAAGAGTGATAAATGGACCAATGTGTTTTTATGACTCGATTAATCCGGATTTTCTTTCACAGATTAGTAGATTAGGCTATGCGCCGCTTTTCTCCTCTTTTTTTTTAAATTTTATCAGATGACACCCCAAAGTTCAAGGGTCGGCACTTTTTTCTGAAGGAAGTGACCCTTTTCGTGTAGGCAGTCCAAGATTACTCACGATCACCCAGTTATTCATTTATCAGAAATATTTCACTGGAGAATCAAGAAATCAATAATCAAAATGTATCGAACCGAAATTATTGAATGAATTATAGTATGGAATTTAAAAAAAAACGTTTGGTCTACTCCTTATATTTTCACGAAACAATCATGAGTAACCAACCAATAATATTACCGTAACATGTGTTGATATGTACAAAGGAACTAAGATAACCCCGAGATGGGTTAAAAGTCATCGGTTCACGAAATGTTATCCGATATTTAGATGACTCGGATCATTTACCGAGGTTTGAGGAAAACAAGGGCGGATCCAGAACATTTTTCGGATGGGGCAATTATCAATTTTATCCCACGAATGTATGTGTAGGGTTTCGTAGGGTTTAAAAGATTTCACGAGATTTTCGATTTTTTTTTTGCAATTCATTTAGAATTCGTCCTGAATTCTTATTAATTTATCCTGAATTCTTTAACATCCTTTTTAATTCATCTAAATGCACTCAATTTCACTCAATTAAATTGATTTTAAAATTTTTTTGTTTAAAAATATTTAAAATTAATAAATTAATAAAATATTTAAAATTTAAATTCCTGCAATGATTAAAAAGAACTTTTCAAATTGAGTATAATAAGGCTATTACTAGTACTGCTACTACTACTACTAACTACTACTTGATTAAAAATTTATTCTCTGAGTTGAAGATTCATAATTTTAGTTAAAAATTCAACTGTTTGTTTGAAAATGAACTTTCTTGTTGAAAATTCATATTTTTGGGTTGAAAATTCAACTTTCTTGTTGAAAAAAATGTCTATGGCTTCAAATTTCAACTATTTGGTCTAAAATGCAATTTTTTTGTTGAAAATTGTACTGCTTCGTAAAAAAATCGCTTTTCTACTTTAAAAATTATTATTTTTCAATGAAAATTTAACTGTTCCATTTTTGGTTAAAAAGTTATCGTTTCTAGACTACTAATCCAACTATTAGGTTGAAAATTTGTGTATTGCAGTAGAAAATAAATCTTCTGGGTTGAAAATTAATCAGTTTTTAATTTATTTAAAATGAAATTCTTTTTTTTTTATTGAAATATCAACTATTATTTTTTTAAATTAAAAATTCAACTCCTTGGTTGAAAGTGGAACTCCTTGCTTAAAAATTCATTTTTTTAAGTTGAAGATTCATCGTTCTAGTTGAAAATTCAACTGCGTGGACGTAAATTAACTTTTTTGATGAAAATTTATATTTTCCGGTAGAAAAATCATATTTTTGGTTGAAAATTCAACTAGTTTGGTAGAAAAATAAACTATTTGATTAAAAATTAAATTAGTTTTTTGGAAATTCCTTTTTTTGTTAAAAATTAATTATTTTATCTGAAAAAGCAACTATTATATTTTTGATTGAAAATTTTACCTTTATAAGTTAAAGGTTGAGCTAATTGGTGGAAAATTTAACTATTTTGTTAAAAATTCGTTATCCTTAGTTAAATTGAACTGGTTGGACATTCTTTTTTTTTTTTTTTTTTTGAAAACGTAACCATCAGATTGTAAATACCCTCCTTTGGGGTAAACGTTTTTTTTATTTTAAATTTAACTATTTTATTGAAAATGAACTTTTTCGTTGAAATTTCATATTTGTGGGTTGAAAATTCAACTTTTTTTGTTGAAAAAAATGTCTCTATGGCTTCAAAATTCAACTATTTGGCTTAAAATTCAATTTTTTGTTCAAAATTGTACTGTTTCGTGAAAAAATCGCTTTTCTACTTTAAAAATGATTATTTTTCAATGAAAATTAACTGTTCCATTTTTGGTTAATAATTGATCGTTTTTAGACTACAAATCCCACTATATTAGGTTCAAAATTTATCTTCTTTTGATTTTTTTCATTTGATTTGTTTATTAGTGATAACCCAACAGTTACAAGTAACCAATAACATGATTACATCATACAAAAGTATCGCTTTTTATAATATGCGTATAATAGTTCAACACTAGTTTAATAATAATTTTTGCATATTTTTTGGTAGAAAATCAATTTTCTGATTAAAAATTCAAACTCCTTGGTTGAAAGTGGAACTGCTTTCTTAAAAATTCATTTTTGTTGTTGTTGAAGATTCATCGTTCTAGTTGAAAATTCAACTGCTTGGACGTAAATTAACTTTTTTGATGAAAATTTATATTTTCGGGTTGAAAAATCATATTTTTGGTTGAAAATTCAACTAGTTTGGTAGAAAAGTAAACTATTTGATTATAAATTAAATCATTTTTCTGGAAATTCCTTTTTTTTTGTTAAAAATTAATTATTTCATTTGAAAAAGCAGCTATTATATTTTTGATTGCAAATTTTACCTTTATATTTTACCTTTATTTTGTTAAAAATTCGTTTTTCTTAGTTAAATTGAACTGGTTGAACATTATTTTTCATTTTGAAAACGTAACTAACAGATTGTAAATACCCTCCTTCGGGGTAAACTTTTTTTTTTTATTTTAAATTGAACTATTTTATTGAAAATGAACTTTTTCGTTGAAATTTCATATTTTTGGGTTGTAAATTCAACTGTTTTGTATAGAAAATTTGTCTTTTTGTTTTGAATATTCAACAATTTGGTAGAAAATTCAACTGTGTTGTGGAAGATTCATTTTTTAGTGAAAATTAATTTACCTTGTAAAATTTATTTAGTTCGTTGAAAATTTATCTTCTTTGGCAGATAATTTTTTTAACTTAGAATTTAACTTTTTGGTTTAAAATTAAGCTTTTTGTTTAGAAAATTCGTCTTTTTGTTTCGAAAATTCATCTGTTATCTAGAAAATTCGTTACTTTTGATTAAAAATCAATTTTTTCAATGAAAAATCAATTATTCCATTTTTAATTAAAAATTAATTTTCTTAGTTTAAAAATTCAACTTTTTGGTTGAAAATGTATGTAATTTCTTTGAAAATTCGTCCTTTTGGTAGAAAATTAATCTTCTTGGTTGGAAATTCAACTATTTGATTAATTATTTGACTGAAAATCCATATTTTGGTTAAAACTAAATTTTTTGGCTGAAAATTAATCTATTTTAGTGGAGAATTCAAGTATTTTGCTGAAAATTCGTCTATTTTGGTTCAATTCAACTGTTTTTAATTTAAAATGAAAATCTTTTCTAGATGAAAATATCAACTATTACATTTTTCGCTGTGAATTCATCTTTTTTAGCTGTAGCTGAGAATTCGCAACTACTTCTTTAAAGGTCGAACTACTCTGTTAATTCATAAGAAACAGTAAGATTTGACGAAATTTCCGAAGGAAAAAAACAAGTAAAAATAAGGTCTCCCTGAATCCGCCCTTGGAGGAGGACACAATAAAAAGAAGGTGATAGCTTGAAAAATCGATGAACCGAATTGTTCATTCTTTATACGCTTAAGATTTGAAAATAGATTTCCGAGAAGATCTATCTTGCAAATTTAATTTAACAATTTATTTGAAGGTGCTAAGTGAGCCGAGTGAGAGAAGAGTGAAAGGGAGATCGAGTGAGTGAGATATGTGGCAATCAATATAGTCAGTCATTCATCAATGCAATGTAATAAATAGTTCTTAATTACTTGTAAGGAAGCAGTAATTTAAGTAGACCTACACTTGTATTTACACGCAATCGCATTTGATGGTAATTTTAAGGACTCAAATAAATAAGGAGAAATAAATAAATATGTAACTTATGTTAAATTAAATGGAAAAAAATCGAGTCAGATAAGGACTCAAATCTCTTTGGGTGTAAATACAATGCTAGAAAACGTTATATGCAAAGCTGTGTCAGCCACTATCGTAGAAAAAGTTTTAGTGTCGAGTTTTGCTTAGCGTTTTTTCGACTCCTCGCGAGTCTGAGGGACGAGTGACTGTTTTTCGAGGAGAGTGGACTGAAATTTATAAATCCCCGAAAAATATCTTTCTACTACTACTGCGTGTCTATTTGATTAATGTTAAGAGTTACAATGATAATAACGATTACAATAATACGCTATGAAGTAACGAGATTTCTTGTGATTACATCATTGTACGATATATAAAACTTTAACATCCTAGGTGTTAGATCCGCAGGAGGGAATCGATATCTGATCTCCGAAAATCGTTATTTGCAAAGAGTATTTTTCAAGTATTTCCTATATGATTTTTTAGTATTAAATCAGGGGTCCACTACTCATGGTGGCACAGATATGTGAACAATGAAACACTTCGAATGACATAATAATACATAGAATTACGTACCACAACGTGTCCCCACTTAATGATTAAATATCATGAAATTTAGATCGATTTCTTATTTCAACCATATCCTTACATTTTTTATTAGAAACTCATTCTTCTAAGTTCAAAATTCGTATTTTTAGCTTGAAAATTCAAATATTTTTATTGAAAATTCAGCTGCTCAGAAAAAAAAACTCGGTTTGTTTTCCAATATTTTGTTATGGATTTCACAGAAAATCTTATATGATTTCAGGGTGTCTAGTGACCTTGAAAACCTGGAATTCTCCTTGAATTTTTGTTGAACCTGGAAAACCTGGAAATATCCTTGAATTTTTCACGAGAACCTTGAATTAATTTTTTTGTAACAGATTTTTTTATTGAAATGCGAAAAGTAATTTAAATCTTTTAGTCTATTATAAAAGAAACATCTCGTTCAGAAGAAACCTTGCTACTGAAAAGTTTTTTATTTATCTTTTACTTATTACACAATAAATAAAGAGATTTCTAGACATTTTTTATAGACTTCACCAATTATTTTATAGATTGCATTGAACAGACATTAATATTTAGGGTGGCGACTTGACCATAAAAGACCAGGAAATGACCGGGAGTTTAATTACAAAGCCGGGAATTAACTTCTGATTGTAGCAAAATTCAAGTTTTCATCTTTTTTTTTAATGAAAATTCAACTATTTGGTTGAAAATTGATATTTTGCATTCAAAAATTAAACTATTTGTTTGAAAATATATGTACTTTGTGGAAAATTCGTCATTTTTGTAGAAAGTTTTTTTTTATGGATGAAAATTAATATTTTTGGCATAAAATTCAACTAATCCAGTTGAAAATTCAGTAATTCCGTTCAAAATTCATGTATTTTGTTAAAAAATTTATATTTTTTGCAAAAAGTTATCTTTTTATTTGAAAGTTAATCTTCTTGTTTAAAAACTCTTCTATTCGGTTAACAATTCAAGTATTTCAGTTGAATATTTATTATTTCTATTAAATATTCATCTTTTAGGTTGGAAATAAAATGATTTGGCTGAAAGTTAAACTCTTTTGTTCCTGTTTTTGTTTTTTTTAAGATTCATCGTTTTAATTAAAAATTCATTTCTTTGATTGAAAAATGAGCTGTTTGATTAAAAACTTTTTTTTTCCTCTGGATGTTTTTCGTTTCTTTGTCTTCTTTAATTAAAAAGTCAATTATTTGGTTAAAAATGCACGTATTTTGTTACAAAATTGCATATTTTGGTGGAAAATTAAACTTTTTATTTGAAAATTAACCTTCTTGTTTAAAAATTCATTTTTAGTCGAAAATCCATCTTTCCGGTTTAAAAATCAACTACTTCAGTTGAAGATTCATTGTTTTAGTTGAAAACTCTTATGTTTGGGATAAAATTATTTTTCTTAACTAAAAATGTTACTATTCCATTTTCGGTTGAAAATATTATTTTCTTAGTCCAAAATTCAACTATTTGGTTTTAATTCATGTATTTTGTTGAAAAATTGTATTTTTTTGTAGATAATTAATCTTTCTATTTGAAAATTAATCTTGTTTAACAATTCATCTCTTTGGTTGAAATTTCAAGTGTTAAGTATTCATCGTTTTAGTTGAAAATTCATCTATTTGGTTCAAAATTTAACTATTCCAGGATTTCCAAGGATTTCAAAGATTTAAAAAAGGCATAAACACCAGATTTCAAAGATTTCACAAAGATTTCGAACATTTCCATAGTTTTTAAAATTTTCAAAAGATTTCAAAGGTTTTAAAGGCCATAGTGAACTAGATTTTTCAGATTTCAAAAGATTTTACACAGATTGAAAATATTGTTATGATTTTTAGTGAATACAAAAGATACAAAAGAAAGATTTCATAGAAATATCATAAAGATATCAAAATAATACAAGAATTCCAAAGGTTTCAAACATTTCAAAGATTTTAAACGATTTCAAAGATTTCGATGACTTCAAACGAATACGAAAGATTACACAAAGATTAAAGAAAGCTCTCACAAATATTTCAAAGATTTCATAAAAATTTCAAAAGATTTCAAACAATTTCAAAGGTTTCAAGGATTTTAAAGTTTTCAAAGATTTCAAATATTTTACAAAAATTTGAAAAGATTCCAAAAGATTTCACAGAAATTTCAAGATTTCACAACGATTTTATGTACTTCAGGAGATTTCAACGAATTCACAAAGATTTCAAAGATTTCAAGGTTTCAAAGACGACTTATGTTCGCAAAAAATTAAAAATTTGTTTATTTATGGTTCTGCCTTTTTTAGAAATTATTGACCAACAAAAAATGAAATGGCTTATTTTTTACATGGATAACAAATGGTTATTTCATTATTTGATGTAAAAAAAAGGAGACCTCTGGAAAATCTGGAAAATACCTTGAATTTCGTTCCTAAGAATCGCTGGACACCCTGAATTTGAAAATGTTGCATATGATTTTCTGAAGTTTCCTTATAGCGAGAAAATTCCAGTAAATTCAATATGAATTACGCAAATTTTTCCACTTATTATACAATTCTTTAAAATTAGTGAATTACAAGCTTCATAAACCGGTCCCTATATCCGCTATTGTGCCCTATATTCAGTTAAGGTCCTTAAAGTACCCTATTTTCAAGATTTGGTCCCTATCACACCCTATTTGCAGCCCATAATGTAACTTTTAAAAAATTTATAATAAAATCAAAGTTTCCAAGAGTGAAACATTTCGAACAAAAATAGCAAAAATCAGGGAATTTCGGTAAGAAGTAACTGTATAGAATCATCAGGGCTTCAACACAGTCACTATTAGTCATTTTTTCCTCAAATCACTTCTGAGTCACTTCCAAATAAAACGATCACATTAGTCACTTTTCTTTCAATAAATTAACTCATGGTTTCCTATTTCGGAATTGTCTTGAATTATTTTGAAATATTCCAGAGTATTTTACAAAATTTCGAGAAATTTTCAATAGATTTCAATAATTTAAAGGTATTGTTAAAACCTCTAAGGCATTTTCAAGAGCTTTTAATTTGAAATATTTTAGGGGATTTCAAAAGATTCCAAGGCATTATTAATTAATTTAATTAAATTTAAGCGATTTAAATGTGTTTAAAATATTTTAGGATAAAGAATTGTCTATAATTTCGGAAGATATGGAAGTATTTTACGTGACCTATAAAGTATTTTAAGAAATTTTCCAGGATTTCAGGAAATACCAGATTTCATAAAATCCCATGAGATTTTATAATATTTTAGTAGATATTCAAGAATTTACTCACTCTTGAAGTCTTTGAATAATTTCAAGGGATTCTTATATGCTAATGGATTTCAAAGATTTTAAGGGATTTTCAAGTATTTTTTGCAATTCATTTGAAATTCGCCCTGAATTATTTTAAATTCCTTTGAATTCTTCTAAATTCACTCCATTCTACTTAATTCAGTGGATTTTAAAAAGTTCTTTTTTAATTCATCTTGAAGTCTTTGAAACTTGACATTCTTAGACATTTCATCGAATACTTTTGAATTGTTCTCAATTTAATTGCTTTTTAAATTCAGCTTGATTTTTTGTGAATTCCATCGAATTATTCTCATTTCCCTCAAATTCCTCTAAATTCACCCGAATTTTACTGAAATCAATGGAAATTTTTCGATTTTTTAAATTATTTTCAATTAATTTGAATTGCTTTCTAGTCATTAGTCAGTTTTTTGGTTAGAAATGAGCAGGGTTTCAAAGATTTGAAACTATTTTTTGGAATTCATCTTGAATTCTTTATTCACGTCTAAATTTTTAGGCATTCCACGCAATTTTTTTTAATTTCCTTGAATTTTTACGATTTTTATCGAAATCTTTTCGTTTACTTTGAATTTCTTTAAATTCATTCCAATTCTTCACAAACCAATTTTTTTTTTCTATTTCAAAAATATTTTCCACTTCATTTGAATTCTTTCGAATTTAAATTACATTTTCTTGAAGTCTTATGAATTTGTTCTGAATTGTTTACCCTTGAGCGCGAAAAAATAATTTCGGAAGATATGGGACGATTTTACAAGACCTGCAAGGTTTTAAGATACTATTTGTAAAAATTTCACAGGATTTAAAAAGATTTCCGAGAATTTCAATGATTTTAAGGGATTTTAAAGCTCTCATTGTATTTTAGTATATTTTCCAGGATTCCAGGAAATATCATTTGAAGAGCTTTGAAATTGGTTTTTGGAATTTACCCTGAATGCTTTCAAATACTTGGGAATTCTTTTGAATTTTTTTAATTCACTAGAATTCTTCTAAGTTTACTTAATTCAATGGATTTTTGTTGACTTTTTAGAAGATTTTATTTAATTGACCCTGAAAATAAATGATAAAATGATCAGAGTATTTCAAATATATTACGTTTTTTTTTCAAATTACTCGGCATTTTCAAGAGCTTTCAAAGGATTTTAAAGGTTTTAAAGGATTAAAAATATTGTCGGTTATTTTAAAAGATCACAAAGACATTTTTAATTGATTTCAGTAATTTAATGGAATTTCAAAGGATTTGAAATATTTGAGGGTATTGTAAAAGATTACCAGGCCTTTCCAGAGCTTTAAAAGTTTCAAGGAATTTCAAAAGATGTCAAAGGATTTGAAATATGTTAGGACTTTAAAAATGTATTTCAATAGTTTAAGGGGATTTCAAAAAGGTTTGAAATATTTGAGTGATTTAGGGTATTTAAAAGATTCAAAGGCATTTTCAAAAGATTTTAACCATTTCAAGGGATTCCCAAGGGTTTTAATAATTTTAAGGATTTTTAATATTTTAATGGATTTCAAATAATTTATTCACAAGAAGTGAACAATTTCGTAGGTTTTAAAAGATTTCAAGAGATTTTCAAATATTTTTTGCAATTCATTTGGAATTCGTCCTGAAATCTTATTAATTTATCCTGAATTTTTTTAAATCCTTTTTAATTCATCTAAATGCACTCAATTTTACTCAATTTAATGGATTTTTAAAATTGTTTGTTTAATTCATTTATTAGGCATTTCATCATATTATTTTACGTTCTCTTTAATTTTTCTAAGCAAATTTCAGACTTACTCAATTCAATTAATTTTTTCATATTTTTAAATTATTTTATTAGCGTTTTTACAAATTTGAAGGAATTTTCAAAAGCTTTTAAAAGTTTCAAGGGATTTCAAAAGATTTCAAAGGATTTTCAGTATTTTAGGGAATTTTAAAAGATCCCAAGGATTTTTTTTTTTATTATTTTTATTAACTTGAAGGGATTTCACAGCGCTTGAAATATTTTAGGATAAAGAATTTTCTAGAATTTTGGAAGATATGGAACAATTTTACAGGACCTATAAGGTTTTAAGATATTTGTAAAAATTTCACAGGATTTTATAAGGTTTCCTAGGATTTCAATGATTGTAAGGGATTTTTAAAGCTCTCAAGGTATTTTTATAAATTTTCCAGGATTTCAGGAAATATCAGATTTCAACTTCTTTTGAATTCTATTTAATTTTTCTAAACTCATTCAAACTTACACAATTGAACATTGCTTTTAATTTGAGCTCGATTCACTTGAATTTTCCTAAATTCACTCAATTTGCTTAAGTCTTTTAGCCTCACCTTGGATTCTTGGAGATTTCATGAAATTCTTTTGGATTCCCTTGAGTTTTGCTAAACTCATTTGAAAGTTACTGAATCCAATTAAGTGTTTTTTATATTTTCGAATTGTTTTCAATTTATTTAAATTTATTCTAAATTCACCTTAAATTTTTATGAATTTCATCAAATTCTTCTCGTTTATCTTAAATTTCTCTAAATTCATTGCAACTTTACGGAAATCAATGAGATTTTTTAGATTGAAAAAATGTTTGCCAATTGATTTCAATTGTTTTGAATTCAATTTGAATTGTTCTGAAGTTTTCATTGTTTTCATTGACAAAATAGGACTCTACGCGTGTGTAATAATCTGACGACCTATTCTTAATATTTTTTAACATTTAAGAAACATAACAAATACATATTCAAGGTATTTCTGGATGAACTGTTCATCAAGGTAGAATTAAATTCGACTATTTAAATTTGATATGAATTTTCTCTAAGGTTCCATTTACTGCGTTTTCTGGATATATTTGTCACATAAATGTATTACATTTTTTTTTATATCAAAATTTTATTTTCGAATCATCCTGTAAATTTGACTTAGGTCCCAGGAATTTTCTTCTAATATAACTATTCGATTAAGTTTTGAAGATTTTCGCTAATCGTGAATAGCAACTATAAAAGCTTTTTTGGTTGAAAATTCAACTACTCATTTGAAAGTTTCTTATTGATGATTCATTATTTTAGTTGAAAAATATTTTTTTTTTCAAAATTGAACTATTTTGTTAACATTAAAAAATTTTTTGTTTTTAATGAAAAATTAACTATTCAATGTTTGGTTGAACATTTATTCATCTTCTTCAGTTGAAAATTTTAATATTTGGTTGAAAATTTCCGTATTTTTTTGAAACTTTGTGTTTTGTGGTAGAAAATGATTTTTTTTTTTGTTTAAAATTAATTTCTTTGGCTTGAAAATTAGTTTTTTTTCAGTGAAAATTAATTTTTTAAACTGAAGAATTAACTATTTCATGTTTGTTTGAACATCAATCTTCTTCAGTTGAAAATTCAACTATTTGTTTGAAAATGTCTGTGTTTTGTTAAAACTTTATCTTTTGTGGTAGAATATTTTGTATTAATATTATCTTGTTGGTGACGAATTCGCCTTTTTAGTTGAAAATTCCATTAAAAATTATTCTTTTTCCATGGAAAATTAATCTTTTTGTTCAGAATTTTTTTTTATGGTTCAAAATTATTTTTTCTATTGTAAATTAATTTTTTTTTCAACTAAAAATGTAACTATATTTTCTGTCAGAATTTTTGTTATAGATACTTAAGCTTTATTGTCGAAAAATCATTCGTTGGGTTAAAAATTTAACTATTTCTTTGAAATCTTATTTTATTTGCTTAAAAACTTATTGCTCTAACTGAAAATTAAACTAGTCTATTTTTTTTAAAAGATCTTTTTTTAGTTGAAAATTCTTTTATTTTGTTGAAAATTTTGGGTAGAAATGGTCTTTTTTGGGTAGAAAATTAACCGTCTTCATTGAAAATTCGACTATTAGGTTGAAAATGCCATTATAAATTGAAATATTTCGTTGAAAATTCATGAATTTTATTAAAAAATATTTTTTTTTGTCAAAAGTAAAGTTTTTTGGTTGAAATTGAATTTCTTCGGTTGAAAATCAGTTGTTGAAATTGAAAATTCATTTTTCTAACTAAAAATTTAACTTCCATTTTTCTTCGACTTTTTTTTTAATTTGCCTTTAATCTTTTTGTTTGAAAATTCATCTGTTTGGTTGAAAATTTAACATTTTCGTTGAAATTTTATTTTATTCGGTTACAAACTTATTACTCTAATTCAAAATTAAAGTATTTTATTTTTTGTTGAAACTTTATCTTTTTTAGTTGAAAATTCATATATTTTTTTTGAAAAGTTGTCCTTTTTTGGTAGAAAATTCATTTCCTGCGTTGAAAATTTAACTATTTGGTTAAAAATTTATTTGTTTGAATGAAGATGCATTATTTTTTTAAAAGTTCATTATTATTGTTCAAAATTTAACAAATTTTTTTGGAATGCTTTTTTTTCTTGAAAATTAATTTTTCTACGCTAGAAAATTGACCTTTTTCAGTTGAAAATTCACTTATTTGATTAAAAACTCGTCTTTTTTAGTCGAAAATTCAATTATTTTGATAGAAAATGCATATTTTGTGTTGTAAATTCAACTTTTCTTCAAAAATTCGTCTTAATGACTTGAAAACTTAACATTTTAGATAGCACTTTCTGTTCTTTATTGATTGTCAAATCTTTCTGGGTTGAAAATGCATATTTTTGGTTCAATTTAACAGTTTTTTATTGAAAAATAAGATATTCTTTGGCAGAAATATCAATACTTTATTATATTTTCATTGTTTTAAATTATTATTTAAAATCTTGAATATTTTTTTTATATTGCTTTTTTAGTGTGATGATTGATCATTTTAGTTGAAAACCCTTCTTCTTTTTTTGCACAAAATTCAACTATTTTGTTTGAATTTTTTTTCGCTTTTAATTAATTTTTTTAAGGTAAATTTAACTATTCCGTATTTGGTTGAATCTTCTTCAGTTGAAAATTTAAATATTTGGTTGAAAACTGTATTTTGTTGAACTTTGTCTTCTGCGGTAGAATATTAATCTTCTTGGTAACTAATTCACTTTTTTAGTTGAAAATTCATTTCTCTGGTTGAAAATTCTTGTATTTTGTTAAAATTGAGTCCCTTTTTTAGAAAATTAATCTTTTTAGTTAAAAATTCATTTCTTTGGTTAAAATTTTTTTTTATTGAATATTAATTTTTTTTTAACCGAACATTTTATTATTCCATTTTTTGTCGAAAATGTATCTTTTTTATACGCATTTAATCATCTTTTTTGAAAACTCATCTGCTTGGCTAAAAATTCATCTATTTTGTTGAGAATTTTTCTTTTTTTGGTTAAAAATTCAAAATATTTCTACGAAAATTAAAAATTTTGATAGAAAATGCATATTTTTGGACAAAAATTAAATTTGTCGATCAAGAATTCGTCTTTCTGTCTTGAAAACTGATAATTTTAGATGATATTTTTTTCTTTATTGGCTAAACAATTTTTTCGGTTAAAAACTCAACTCTTTTGATGAAAATACCTATCTCTTTTGTTTGAAAATTTGTCTGTTTTGGTTAAAGATTCAAATCATTTGTTGAAAATTCGTATTTTTTGGTTTAATCAATCTGTTTTTCGATTGAAAATTAAACTATCTTTTGGTGGAAATATCAACGATTAAACTCTTCGTTGAAAATTAATTTGTTATCATCACTTTAGTTGAAAATTTAACTATTCTATTGAAAATTCCCTTTTTTCTTGGTTGAAAATTAGTTATTTTAAGCGAAAATGTAAATCTTCCATTTTGGTTCAAAATATATCTTTTTAAATTGAAAAGTCAACAATTTGGTAGTTCTTATGCATTTTCTGGAATTTTGTGAATCGCAATTTCCAAATGAGGAATTTTAATTCTAAAAATTTATTTCGAAAAAGGAAAATTAAAATTGTATATGATTCGTCAGTAATAAAGACAACAATTCTCTTCTTATCCTTTTGGTCAAATATTTAAAAAATTACAAGAGAATTCATAACCTCTTGATAAAATTTATTTCTGAATGTTTCTGAACATTATTGGTAAAAAAGAACATTTTAATTGTAAATTTTTGTTGATATGAAGAAATAATTTTGTTCTTAAGATTTTGCTACCACACTATTTGTAAACTTTTTCACACTTTCAAAGATGAGAAAAATGAAATTATGGACAAAAACTTATAATATTTTAATTATTATTTAAGGTTTGATTTTAAGGCATTTCTTAGAAGTTTTAGAAATTTTGAAAAAATTCTAAAATAATTAAAGGTTTGAAAATATTTGCGTTTCCAAGATTTTGAAAATAAAATTTTGAAGCTTCCCTAAAAAGGTTACGTTTGAAATTATTTAAGCTAATGAATTTTTATTAATTACGATTCCAGCGAAAATTTAAATTGATTATTTATTTTTCAAACATTATTTTAAAGTGTTTACTAAAAGTTCGGAAAAGAATGTAAAGGATTCTAAAGCAGAATTTTTTCATTTGGCAGCATTACATCATTTTAAAAAATCGAATAAGTTCAAGAGATATTTAGAGGTTTTAAAAAGATACAAAAATAATTTCAAACTTAGAAAGATTTACCAAATTGAAAACAAAATGTAGATTTTTGAACATTTAAAATAAAAAATGAAGAAGAATTAGATATAATTTAGAATGGTTTCAATTTTAAATGATTTTTTGTTCTTCCAAATTTATTTTAAGACAATATTTAAAAAGATTTTCGAAACATCTCAAAATATTTCCAAATTTTTCAAAAAGAATCTGGAATATTTTAAGGAAAATTTTTCAATTTTGCAGAATGTATGAAATGTGTGTTATACTGTCGATGCCGGTAATCCAAAAATTACTATATTACCGACGATAAGATTTGAGGGCAAATTTTAAATGACATTTTTTGTTACAAATTGTATTTTAAGAGGCTATTTCAAAAGATTTCAAAACATTCTAAAAGATTCCTGACACTGTCGAAAAATAAAAAAGGGTTGAAAAGTTATTAAAAAAATTAAAATTGGAAAAGATGTTGAAAAAACTTAAGATAAGATGTAAATATTTGAAGATTTAGCAATACATATAGTTTTTAACAAGTATTACATTTTTTATTGACAATTAATCTTTTATGATTGAAAATTCAACTACTTGGTTAAGAGCTGAAATACTTTGTTAAAAAGTCATTTTTTTCTTAAAGATTTATAATTTTAGTTGAAAATTTCCTCTTTTTGGTATAAAATTAATCTTCCTGATAGAAGATTCATATATTTTATTGAAAATTCAACTATTTGGTTGAAAATAATCTTTTTGTTAAAAATTTATATTTTCATGTTCAAAAAATCAACTATTTTGTAAAAAATTCGTCTCTATTGGAAAAATTTAATCTTTTCTGATTAAAAATACAACTGAATAAAAATAAAAATTGAGCTGTTTGGTTGAGGATTCAACTATTTTTTTTAAAGTTTGCATTTTTTGGACAAATTCAACTGTTTCTGATTAAAAATGAAAATATTTTTAAATTTTTTGAATTTTCTCAAGAATCTTATGAAAATTATATGTATATAACCTTAAAAATAAACGAAGAAATAAACCTAAAAAATAAATAGTTATTCGAAATATTTATTTTCTATTAAAAATTATTTCCCAATATTTGAATGTCCAAATGTTGATAATTGAAGAACAGAGAAAATTTAATTTTCAACATTTAAATTTTTAAATGTTGAAATATTAAACTGTTGAAAATTCATTTGTTGAAAGTTCAATTTTCTTCAATTTTCAACATTTGATTGTTCAACCGTTGATAATTGAAGAAAATTGCAATTTTTCTAAACATTTAAATTCTTAAATGTTGAATTTTAAACTTTTCAGAAATGCAACTATTGATAAAGGAATTGAAAAAATTTAAAATTAAATTTTCAACATTTGAATTTTTAAATGTTGAATTCTAAACTGTTGAAAAGTCAACTATACAAAATTATTCAACATTCAGCTCTTAAAAATTAAATTTTCAAATTTCTTCTGTTTTCAATAGTTGACTTCTCAACTGTTGAAATTAATTGGTTGGTTCTTGATACAGAAATTGAAATAATTCAAAATTTAATTTTCAACATTTGAATTTTCAAATGTTTGATTTTAAACAGTTGAAAAGTCAACTATACAAAATTTAAGAAACTTCAACTTTCAACTTTTGAAAATCCAATATTTTCAACTGTGAAAATTCAACTACTGGTAATTTATTTGCTGAAAATTCAACTGTTGATAAACAAATTGAAGGAAATTGAAGATTTCATTTTCCACGTTCAAATTTTTAAATGCTGAATCTTGAACTGTGGAAAATTCAACTGTTCGAAATTCGAGAAAATTCAACATTCAGCTTTTAAAAATTCAATTTTCTTCAGTTTTCAACAGTTGAATTTTCAACTGTTGTAAATTTATTTGTTGAAAATTTAACTATTAAGATTTGAATATTCTTCCATTTTCAATCATTGAATTTTCAGCATTTGTATATTCAACTGTTGATAATTGAATGGAATTTTCAAAATTTGAATTAGTAAATATGGAATTCTAAACTGTTGAAAATTCAACCCTACAAAATTATTATTAGAAAATTCAACATTCAACTTTTGAAAATTCAGTTTTCCATTTTTTTCCATTTTCAACTGCTAAAAATTCATTTGTTGAAAATTCAATTTTCTTTCATTTTCAACAATCGACTTTTCAACTGAAAAATCTTTCTGAATTAAATGTTAAACAGTTCAAAAGCTAAATAAATCTATATTACAATTCTTTTAATCTTTTCAGGGTCTATTTAATATTTTGCTAATAAAATTAAGTGGACAATCAACGAATAATTGAAAGCAAGAGAATATTCTGCGCTTTTCTAATGATTTTTAGATTTCTAATTGGCATGAGGGGGAGCAAATAACTACAAAATTAAGAAAGGACTTTTGAAAATATTTACTCTAAGTCTATTTGACCAAGGAAGGCTTGCCAATTAACAAACAGAGAAGAGAGAAGAATTGCAGCAAACCAGTCTTTGCAAGATAAGATCATCGATGCACATTGCCTATTTGCTTTCCTTTTTATCGCAATTGTGAAGATCATTTAAGTGTATTTTTGGAATTTTTTTAAAAGCTCTAATATGGTTTGAATTACTGCATCAAACGAGGTAATAATTTCCTGAAATTTTTTCTAAAGCTTGATCGTCTTGAGTGATTGACAAATATTTTTATTTTAAAATCAAAAAACATTCTGAACTAGAATAATCCAAAATTTAAAAAGACAAAAAGTGATAACACCATTTTTTTATAATGCAGAGGTATTTTCAATTTTAAAAATGGAATATTGAAGATATGTATAATTTACAATCCATTACAAATAAATTATTTTGGCATAAGAAAGGTCAAGTAATATCATCAATATTATGATATTCTAACAATTGTTCAAAACCTGATGTTTTTTTGTTTAAAGTATTAGTCATGGCGAAAACCAGATCTCTGAAAAAAATAGATTTTCCATGATTTTTAATGACAAAAATTTATAAATTGCAAAAAACATGTATTTGAATAATAGTTGTTGCAATTTAATTTTTTCTTACAGTCGCTTCTTAAACATTTTTGAAATATGGTTGAATTTTAATAAAGTATGACTTATTTTTTTCAGGAAAAATATACTCCTCTGTTTCCAATTTTAAAAGTAAATTTTCCTATAGCCGAAATCTTTAAAATATTTTGATTTTGAAACAAATTTTTTTAAAACATATAACTATTTTTTAATCGATCATCCAGGGTATTTCGACATTTTTCTTTAGATTTTTTCTCTAAAAATATAATACATATATAAATCACGTGTGATTTGATGGGGTTTTATTATATTTTTATGATTTATAAAAGAACTTATTCGCGTGAAATGAGAGACTTCGTGGGATTTCGGAAATTTTCAAATATTTCTGGGCATTCCCGTAGATTTGAAATAGTGTATGATACTTTGAAACATTCCAATGAATTTTTGATTGATTGCATAACTTGATAGAATTACAAAGAATCTGAGAGATTCTTGGACATTTTGAAGAATTAAAAGTAATTTTCGAGAGCTTGCAAAAATTTCAAGGGATTTCAAGGGATTTTAGAGAATTTCAAATATTTCTCGATATTTTTCAGGTTTTCAGGAAATATTCGCTTTCACGTAATCCCTATACTGGGCTCCATTGACCGGAGTCGGGTGGGACTGACGTTATAAGTAGACTCTTCAACCTTACGGCGAATTGGCTAATTATTTTAGAAATAGAGAGTAAGAAAAAAAATTACAAAAACTATTGTTAAAATAATTATTTTAACAATGTTTCTTGCAACTGCATTTTTTCTTGCCTTCACTTCTCACCAATTTTTTAATAATAGTTGAATATTAATAAAGTATGGCTTATTTTTTCGGGGCAAAGATTCTCCATAACTCTATTGTTTCCAATGTCAAAAGTAACTATTTCTATGGCTGAAATCGTTAAAATAATTTTTTTAAAGAAACATTTTTTTATATAACTATGTTTGAAGACTATTTACTTATTTTTAAAATTGGAAACAGTGGAGTTGAAATGAATGTTTTCTCTGAGAAAATAAGCCAGGAGTCATTAAAATTCAACTATTTTTAAAAAATTGGTAAGAAGCGATAGTAAAAAAATCAATTACAAATACTATTGTTAAAATAATTATTTTCCGTAAGTTTTACACTTTTTCCTTACAAAATAATGTTTTTACTTTCATAAAAAATGACTGATAATATTATTTCAATAATTAAAATCACAGAAAACTTTTTTTTTCAGAGACCTGACTTTTGGTACGGCAATTACCTATTAAAAATCTGATCTTTGAAAAAAATAGTTTTTCGATGATTTCAAGAGTCGAAATTATATCACTGATGTATCTCATTTGAAATAAAAACCATTATTTTGAACGAAAAAATGTTTAAACTTACAAAAAACATTAATTTTAACAATAATTTGTGTAATTGAATATTCTCTTACTATCGCTGCTTACAAATTTTTGAAAGTTCATTTTTCTATTACTGAAATTGTTGAAACAATTTTGAAAAAAAAATACATTTTTCAAACAAATAACTATATTAGAATATTATTCACTTATTTTAAAAATTGCAAACAGTGCTAAACATGAGCTATTGTTAAAATAATTATTTCTCTTAAGTTTTAAACTCTTTTCATAGAAAATCATGTTTTTTCATTCCTAAAACATAACTGATGGTATAATTTTATTCTTATTTCAATTCTTAAAATCATAGACAATTTTTTTCCACAGACCTGATTTTTTAGCACGAGAACTCCGTAACTTAATTTTGTTAGAAAGGAAAATATTTGCTTCTACTCTTCTATTGCATTTCGTATTAATAATAGATTGTAATTTTTCTGTATGTTTTTAAGGCTAATTTAAATAAATTCTCAGATGAAAAATGCACTTTGATATTTTATAAAAATTTATTTTTGATCGCATGATTTATAATCACAATTAATCGATAAAAAATTTCCCAATTCTAAACCAATAATGAATATTAGAAATTCCAATTTATACTATCCAGAATTCTGCAATCAATTGAGAAAATTTAAATCGGACGGATCCGATATTTCGAAACATCCATTAATAGATTCGCACAAATTACCTATTTGCGCTCCGTGGAAACCATCGACCGCATTTCTTCATAAAATTACTAGTCGATTATTTTTGCGGTGTTTTAATTCTGGAAAATTAATTTTAAAAAAGAGGACAAAATAACTAAAAATGTACTGATTTTGAATGTAATCATTCAACATTGAAAAGTTTCAAAATAGGATAATTAAATTTTATAGAATCAAAGTGAATCATTGAAGTTGGACAATTTTCAAAACGCAAACTACTGAAAGTAAAAAAATTTAAATTAAATACTGTTGAATCACTAAATTAAATTATATATGCCTCAACTCAGAAAAACTGAATGAAGCATTCGAAATTATTCTTGTTTTTGTTCATAAACTGAAAAATATTAAATCCGTAGAATTATAATAATAAATAAATCTAGAATCTAGATTATCATAGAAGAAGTGAAACATTTGAAAATTTTCAACTGTTATAACATCCCGTGCATCCGCCTGCAGTGCCACCATGGTGGAAGAATCTGGAAGACACCAATGACCACAATTCTTCAAACGCTGGAATTATTATGACGTCATAAGTAGGTAAACACTCTCAAATAACTTTAAAAGCGCCATTGTTTTAGAGCACATTAAAAAAGAGAGAAAGTGTTATTTGTTTAGTGTTCATTTTTTATAAATGCTCTTTATAAATTACTTTTCTATAAATGTTAAGTGTAGTCATTTAGAAGAATAAAATTTTTTAATAATTAAATTCATCTAGTTAAATGTCATCTTTGCTGGTTTTCCGAAAGATACCGGTTTTTAGTTGACCCAAGTATAACAATTGTAAATATGATTTTTTTTTAATTGACATTAGGGTCTAAACTGTATTGTTTCATTTTTTATTTCAAAGTTTTTTTCTCTTTAATTCTTGTAAGTGTAAAAAATATTTAAAATAAGGCGAAACCTAACACCTTCATTCCGGGACAAAACGTGTTGGATTTCGTATTTTTTGAAAAGTTTTTACAAGAATTAAAAAAATATATTAATAAAAAATAAAACATGCAATTCTAGACCCTAATGCTAATTAACAACATTCTATACAATTGCATTTTTTTCGAACATATGATGTTGTATTACAAAAATTTTATTTTTTGGTTTGTTACGGGATGCGTCGTACTCTTGTTATATCATAAATTAAATCACAATAAAATAAAACTTTATCCGTGATTTTGGCTGAAAATTCAAAAATTAAACTATTTTCGTGGAAAATTTGACTGTTTTTGAGAATGCGTCTAGTTTTTGTTCACAAAAATAATTCTTATGCAAAATTGAACTATTACATTTATATTTCACGATTTTTGCTTCAAACAGACCAAAATAAACAAATAAATATATATTTAAGTTTTTGGTTTCGTGCCTAAAGGAAGGCCGGGAATTGGTAGATGGGAGCATATGAACTCCCATCTAATACAATACTGTTCAAGGTTGGTGATCTTCTCAGAATAAAACATCAACTAAAAGGTCGTGCATGAATTACGTTGAAAATTTTTCTATTTTTTTACACCCCCCCCCTCCCCCTGCGTTGACAACCGTAAACTAGCAATGTACCCCCCGCCCCAAAAGTAACGTTGACTAACTTTTATTGTATAACAAATTTAGTGTTTTACTTAACTACTTTAATACATTTAATATTAATCATTGATAAATAATAAAATAATTTGCCGTAAAATAACAATTTAAAAATCTTCAAATTCTATTTTTATACATCTTCAATAAATTGAATACCTTCAGCTACCCAAGCACTTATGTTACATTGTACCTATCTCGCGAATGATGTATACTATAGAGAAAAAGATGTTTACTATATTTTTTTGTATACTTATATGGAATTTTTAGATGTTTCAGTTGGTAACACATCAAGGCACAATTCACTGTTTCTGTAAATTATTTTAAATATTAAATAATACTTATTTTTAAAGAAATGTCAAGGTAACTTTGAATACTACCCCCTCCTCCCTAGCGTAACCATCCGTAGGAATTGAACGCCCCCCCCCCCCCCTAAAAGTGTCAACGTAATTTATGCACGACCTCTAACTATGACTCTATCGGTTCCAGTTGTGTCCCACATTCCCGCCTCCAGTAATCGAAGTTTGGTGGGACTGACGTTATAACTAGACTCTCCACCCTACGGCGACTATGTACATCATCTGGACATGATTTCGACTCGCGAAATAAATTTCTCGTATAAAGGTGATAGTTGGGAGTATACTTTAAACAATAAATAATACAAACAATAAAATAGCCTCGGAATGGTCTGAAACTTTGATTGACGAAAGGCATGCACACGGTAAAGGTAAAGGTCAAGTTTCAGGTGATGAATGGAGACTAGGTGTATGGAATGCTAGAGGGGTGAATGATCTTAAGGTAAGAGAATTACGAGACGTAAGGAAGCTAACTATTTTATGCGTACCTGACACAAAGAAAATATGGTCTGGAGTAGATAGACATGGTAGTCAAGGTGTAGGTTTTATTATGAATGACAAAGCGCATCAGCATATTAAGGGACATGAATTTGTTCGTCCCAGATTGTTGTGGATTGGAATGAAAGTAGGAATCAGAAGATTATATTTATCATAGCGTGCTACGCCCCTGTTGACAGTGATCCGAGAGAAGTAAAAGACGCCTTCTGGGACAAGTGCTTGCGATCATGGCGAATGAATAATTAATAATTATACTATGAAACATGAACGGATGGGTCAGCGTCCAGCGTCAAGATACAGAAAGGGTGCTAGGTAATTTTGTGGATTCATTTATTATTTATTACAAATACTTAGTTTATGCATAAAATGATACACATGTACAGTTGTACACCTCACAGAAAAAACAGAAAATAAACTTTACATCGATTTCCGACGGAAGATTCTCTGCAACAAAAATTAACTTCACGGGATAAACTTTACACAAATATCGGTTAAACTTTCTTTTTTATTCTATGACAAACACATGTATTTTGAAAGACGCGAAGTTGGATGAACAAAACTTTATCGCTCTAAAAAATTTCCTGCAACAAATTTTATCCTTACTTTTTTCCGTTCTGGCATAGAGGAAATAGTCATAGTATAATTTACTGCGTTATTGCGGATGAATGATTAAGAGAGCTTGTAAAAAATACAAGGGTTATTAGGGTTTCTGAATGCAATACTGATCATTACTGATCATACTGATCACTTCTAGTCTCCAAAATAAACTTAGGTCAGGGATGGAGAAGAAAGAGAAACAAAAAAGCGAAACAAACGCGAATTAAGATTGAAGATTTACAGAAACCGGAATTGCGAATAGCTTCCCTCACGACAAAATGATATCCTTGGCATATCCCTAGGATATCTCGGTAGGATATGTGATATCTTGAAAAATGTCACATATAAATCTCCTGGAATATCCGTGGCATATTCCAGGGATATCGAGATTTCCGCTCCTGAGAATACCGTGACAGAATATCCTAACGATATCCCGCATCGAATGTCCACAGGATATCCTAATACCATAGTAAAATGTCCCACGATTATCCCGATATTATAATAAAAAATTCTGCTGATATTCTAATTAATTACTAGAGGATTAAAAATTCAAGAAATGAAAAGGAATATACAGATAAGAACAACAATTTTATTGCTTTTAATACATTTTTTATGTATATTTTACATGTATTAGGCAAATGAAGGCTCGCTGGAGGTTAGATATATCTGCGTGGCAATGGATAAAACTCATGAAAAATTTGATCTTTTAAACAAATACTTTTATTTTTCATTTTACTGAATAACAATTTTTGTTAATTACTTTTGTGACTAATGATTTGATTTCCATTGTAAACTAATTAAATGCATTAAAGTATATACATTTATACATTTTGTGCACTTTTGAGGTTAAGTTAACTGTATTGAAGAAAAAGCCGATCGGCTTATCGAAACTTCTGATCTTTTTAAACCTGCAGCTTGCACGGCTTGCATGCATGATTCGTTGAATTTGATATACCTACTAATGTAAAATTTGTTTACCTTTTTTCATGATTTTGCCAAATTTTGATTATACGGTTAACAACATGTCATAAGAGTTGAAAAATACTAGACTGAAAAGTTATGAAGACGGCTCTACATACTATCTTCGATTCTTATTTTTTGTAGCTTCGGGGAAATATATACCTATATTTTTTAAATAATGCTGAGTTTGTTTATTCAAAGCACAGTGAGTATAAATCATTTGCAAAGGGTACATATATGAATTTTTTTATAATATTATAAAAAATTATATTATTAGGATATCTTGGGACATCTTGGGTACATCCTTGGCACATCCTGCATTGTAAATACGGGACATTGTAAGCAAATCCTAGGATGTCCCGAATTATGGAATTTGAGATATCCCGGACTTTAAAAATTGGGACATTAATGGGATATCCTCAGCATATTCTGAGATATCTTTGGGACATTCCAAGGATATCGAGATTTCCGCCCCGTAGGATATCATTCGTGATGTCCCTGGAATCTCCTGGGATATGCCTGCTATATCGTGGGAGATAAATGGGATATTCCACCGATATCCCTTGCTGTGAGGTTTTTCAGAATAATACAAAACGAAGCGATGAGGAGAGAAATAGACTTGAAAATGATTAGAGAAACAAAAAGAGGAATTTAAACGACTAGTCAAGGAAAGTAAGGAGAAAATCAGAACAGAAGAAGTGAAGAAAATACGAAACGATTTTGAAGTAAGCAAGAAACTTATATAAATCTATGAAGGGATGTAAAAGTACAGAGTTTGTCAGCATGAGAAACAGCAAAGGTGAAATGCTATATGATACAGACGGAATAGTAGACGCTTTAAAAGACTAAAAAATTGAAGGGTGCTGGTATAGACAGTATTAACGCTAAAATGCTTAAATACGGTGGCGACCACATACCTCACAGCTTGTGCGAATTGATAAATTTATGTATTTAGATGGGAGAAGTTCCAGATAAATGAAAAAAAAAACGATTACCGTACAAATATACAAAGAAAAGAAAGACAAAAGCAACTGCAATAATTACAGAGGTATCAGCTTATCAAGTACCATAAGTAAAATATATTCAAAAATACTTATTCGTAGGGTAATGAAAATAAGTGAAAAAAGATATGGGAAGTCCAAAGTGGAGTTACGCCAGGAAAATCATGTACGGATCAAATATTCAGCTTGAGACAGATCACAGAAAAAGTTTGAGAGTAAGGAAAAAAGTCTTCTGTGCACTTGTTGACCCAGAAAAAGCATTCGACACGGTAAATAGAAGTAAACTTTGGGAAGTCCTTAAAGAGTATGGAGTGAATGGAGGGCTCCTACAAGCAATAAAAACAATATATACAGGTAGCAAAGCGAGTGTAAGGGTAAATGCACTGTAAAAACTAGGATTTGATTTAGAACTTAATTCGGTATTAAAACAGTTCACGCAACAAAACAATCCCACTTCAGTTTGATCCGCCAATCTAATAAAATAAGGTCGATTTGTGGATTGAAATAGGCTCGAAATGAGGATCATCTGTCAATAACTAAATCTGATTAAACAAATTTTAATCTGTCAAGCTTAGAAACCAACGTAACCCATAGGGCTAAAGTTCGCGACGTCTGAGTGTGACGGTTCAACGCTAATTTTTACGAATTTTTAATTTCATCTATTTTTTGTTTTTTGTAAGAGTGAAGTTTGGAACAATTAAAACAATGCACCCTCTGAATCAATTTAGTTCGCTATCTCGGATCATTTATCAATCTGAAGTTAGCAAATTAAACAAGACAGAAACTGGTACTAAAATAAGACTATTTGTGAGATCATATTAGAACGCCCAAAAAAGGATCCCAGATAAAAATGAATGCCTAGTTTTTACTGTGTGGGAAACTGAGTGACTGGTTCGATATTATGCAAGGTGTGATACAAGGATGCGTTATGTCCTCGTGGCTATTTATCATATTCATGGATAAGTGTCTAAGAACTGCCCTGTTCGACGAAGAAGGTGTAGATCTCGAAACCGTCAAGGTACGTGGGTTAGCTTTCGCAGATGACACAATTGTTATGGCAGAATCAGTCGAGGACTTGCAAAGAATGTTGAATAAACTTAATACAAGCATGAAGAACATGCGCCTCAAAATTAACGTGAATAAAACGAAAATCATGGTGTTTGAGGGTAAAAGTGAGAAAACAATATGCAACATTGACCTAAATGATGAGAGATTAGAACAAGTTGACAAGTACGTATATATCTAGGTAGTCTATTCACTAACGACGAAAAAATAGATGGGGAGTTAGATAGGCGCATAAACAAGGGTAAGCATGTTATCGGCAGAGCAGGGTCTACCCTCACAAATAAAAACATATCAAAAAAAGCTAAAATGGCCATACATAATTCCATATTCGTACCAACTGTACTATACGGTAGCGAGACATGGACCTGTCAAGAAAAGGACAGGAGTAAAATCAACGCGATCGGCATGAAATCTCTGCGCATGATATGCTGAAAAACACTGATGGACAAAGTACGAAACGAGACAATCCTCAAAGAATGTGGTACAGGAGAGACACTAGTTGACATATGGGAAAGAAATCAGCTAAGGTGGTTCGGACATCTTGAAAGAATGAAAGATGAACGACTGACGAAGCAAGTATATAAAGGTATAGTAAATGGCAGAATGCCCAGAGGTAGACCGCCGAAAGAATGGTTCGAATCTGTGAATGAGACATTAATCCGAAGAGACATAAGAAGTCATAGGAAAAACAAGAGCTTGCATGAAAAAATGCATGGACGTGAAGGAAGCTAGAGTAGTATGCCAGGACAGAAAAGTGTGGCGACAAATAGTTTATAAACAGAGTGACAATAGAAAGAATGATGCCTGAAATAAAGACCTTGGATACTAACGGGCCCAAGTGGGGAACCATACATAACAATTTTGTGATGCTCCTCACTTGGGGTGATCGCTACAGAGATTGATCAGCAACCTGGGTCGGAGCAGTGTTGCGGAGTGAAAGTGTAATTTAAATAAATAAATAAGAAAACTCCAGATCAATCTAAAACATCTATACCTACCTACCTTATACCATATAACGACCTACTTTACACCTCTATACCCCTCCCATTACTTTCTAACCGAGCAAGTCACGCCTACCCCGAAAGGGAAATGGCTTAATGGTATAATAATAATAATAATAATAATAATAAATGTAAATTTTCCTTGCAGTAGTTTATTGAAACTTAAAAATTCAATGAGAAGCTGAATTTTTTTTACAAAACCGAAACTTCCTAGCATTACTCTAAGAGAAGACAGTTATAGACCATGGAAAGTTGTTTAGACAAATATTTTGTTAACTTGCATTGATTATTAATTCACTAAGTAAAAAGTGGACAAGAAGTTGAAGAATCCAGAAAAAAACCCGCAAATGTCTAACATTTATATAAGAGAAGAAAGTTAAAAACAAGAAAAATTTGTTTAATTGATTATTTTTGTTAAATTGGATAAATTATTACCTCGCTCTCAGTGAAAATTTGACAAAAAGTGGAAAAAATTCTGAAAAAAAACCGCAACTACCTAGAATTACTATAGGAGAAAAATATCTGTAAATAATAATATGCTTAAACAATTATTCTTAATGGATTTCAGTAATTATTACACCGCACTCCAAGTGAAAAGTAGACAAAGAGTTGAAAATTGCAGAAAAAACCGCAACTTTCCAGCATTATTCTAAAAGAAAATGGCTATTAAGTATAATAAGTTGTTCAAACAATTTATTTAAACATCTAATTATCAGTATGAAGTAATATTTTCTATACCAGAAACAATGTTTACTAAAAGAAACCTGAAAAAGATAATAGTTTGCGCCAAAAACTCGCAAAACTCAATTTTTCACTTATGATGTTTTTTGGGACCATATAAAACACACCTTTGGGTTCGAAATTCAAAAAAGTATTTTTGATTTGTATTCTATGGCTAATTGTGAAGAGAAATTTTGAGATTCAACTCAATACACTTAATATTGACGATTCTGAATAAAATGTACAAAAACGTATTTTCTTCTTATGGGAAATACATGTTTAACTTCATGGGGCTTGCGGAACCTCCAAATATATTTAAAAAACGCATTCATATTGCTGTAGATTTGAACAAATTTGGAGGCGATATGCATGAAAATTGATTGCGCAGCCTTCTTCGCTCGCAAGTTTGAGCGCGCCTAGAGTGCGCATCTGCTGGATCTCGCGCTTCACGCTCGATAATATGTTTATCTTTTAGTTGGAAAATTGAAATTTTAGTTTTTAAAAGCATTTTTCACGATTGAAACGAAAATTATTTATTCAATCAAAAAATGGTTAATGGAAAATGTATAGATCTTTTTATGACCAATAATTCTGTTTTCCGTATTTATACATTTGCTCAGTATGTCGCTTTATTTGACTCAAAATTTGAATTTTCGATTTTTTAACAAAATTGAAAAAGTTCTTATTGCAATCTTGCAGAGTATTCAAAAAGCAACGTTTTTCTTTTCTTCACTTTTTTCATATCGTGTTTTGTTTGGCACAAAATTAACATTTTCTTTTTTTTAATTTTATACTACTACCCATAATTTTCAAAACCAAAGAATTTTTAATTTGCATTTCTCAAAATTTTGTAATTTAAAATGTAATTCTAAATGAAACACGTTCAAAATTGCATAAATGGATAAAATCTCCCGCACTTTTAAATCTCTCACAACTGTTTTTAATTCAATTTTCAAATTTCTTTAATTTTCATCAGTTTCTTGTGAATTTTTAATAATTGAAAATTGAACATTTGAATTCTTAACAATTAGGAATTAAGCATTTGAATTTTTAACAATTAAAAATTAAACATTTGAATTTTTAACGGTAAAAAATTGAACATTTCAATTTGAAAACTAAAGGAAATTGAAAATTGTCTGAGTTGAAATGGAATTGGTAAGTTTTTGAAATGTATTATATTTCGAACCTGTTCCTAACCATGCAAAATTTGAAACTCATAATTTTCAAATTTTTTTCAAACTCATAATTTTTAATTTTCATTTCTCAAAATTTTTTTATTTAAAATGTAATTCTAAATCAAACACCTTCAAAATTGCATAAATGGATGAAATCTGTTGCACTTTGAAATCTCTCACAACTGTTTTTCATTCAATTTTCAAATTTCTTTAACTTTCAACTGTTGAATTTTCAACATCTTCCTTCAATATTCAACTTTTTAACAATTGAAAATTAAACATTTGAAAAGTGAGGGTAATTTAAACTTGAAATTTGACTGATTTGAAATGGAATTGTAAGTTTTTGAAATCTATTATATTTGGAACCTGTTCCTAATCATTGAAAGTTTGAACTTCATAATTTTGTGATTCTAAATCCAAGACGTTCAAAATTGCATAAACGGATAAAACCTCCCACAACTGTTTTCAATTCAATTTTCAAATTTCTTTAATTTCCAACATCTGAATGTTCAACTGTTGATAATGTAAGAAATTTGAATCTTGAACTGTTGAAAATTTAAGAAAACTCAATATTCAACTGTTGAAAATTAAATTTACAACAGTTTAATTTACAACAGTTGATTTTTCAAATGTTGAAAATTCAATTATCTTCAATTTTCAACAGTAGAATTTTTAACAATTGAAAATTAAATATTTGAAAACTGAAACTAATTGATAGTTGAAATTTGCCTGATTTAAAATGGAATTGGTAAGCTTTTGAAATCTATTATATTTCGAGCCCGTTTTCAACCATTAAAATTTGAAACTCTTAATTTTCAAAACAAAATCATTTCAAGTTGCATTTTTCAAAAATTGTTTATTTTAAATGTAATTCTAAATCACTTGCCAAATTCCATAAATGGATTACATCTCCTGCCCTCTGAAATCTTCTCAGCTGTTTTAGATTACATTTTTTTCCATTTTCATCAGTTGAAAATTAAACTGTTCAAAATTTAGGAAAATTCCACATTCAACTGTTGAAAATTCAATTTTCTATAGTTTTCAACAGTTTTCAACAGAATATTGAACTTTTGAAAATTCAGTTGTTAAATAACCAACTGTTGGAAATTCAATTTTTTGAATTGGTAAGTTTTTGATTTTCAAAATAGAACAATTTTAAATTTGAAAATCTCAACATTTTCTTATTATAATTTGAATTATAAGTCAAACAGGTTCAAAACTGCATAATTTGATGAAATCTCCAACCCTTTGAAATGCCCCCAAATGTTTTTAATTGAATTTTCAATCTTCTACACTTTTCAAAAGTTGAATTTTCAACATTTGAAAGTTCAACTGTTGATAACTGAAGAAAATTGAATCTTAATCTGTTGAAAATTCAGCTTTTCACAATTAAATTTTCTCAAGTTTTCAAAAGTTGAATTTTCAACTGTGGAAAATTAAACTGTTGAAAATTCTAATTTTTTCCATTTTGAATATTAGAATTTTTAACAGTTAAAAATTAATCATTTAAAAACTGAAGATATCTACTTAGAAATTTGCCTGATTTGAAATGGAATTAAGTTTTGGAATTGTATTATATTTCGAACATGTTTCTAACCATTGAAAATTTGAAACTCATTTTTTTCAACAAACATTATTTCAAGTTGCATTTTCCAAAATATGTTTATTTGAAATATTATTCTAAATCAAACACGTTAAAAATTGCATAATTTGATTAAATCTCTCGCTCCTGAAAATCTCCCCCAAATGTTTTTAATTCAGTTTTCAAATTTCTTTAATTTTCAAGGCTTGAATTTTCAACATTTGAATGTTCAACTGTTGATAATTGAAGAAAATTGAATTTTAATGTATTAAAAACTCAACTGTTCAGAATTTGAGACAATTCAATATTTAACTGTTTAAAATTCCATTTTCATACATATTCAACAGTTGAATTTTCAACGGTTAAAAATTCAATGTTGGGAATTCAGTTTTCTTCAGTTTCGAATAGTGGAATTTTTAACAGTCAAAAATTAAACATTTGAAACCTGAATTTGAAAATTTGAAACTCATAATTTTCAAAACTAAACAAATTCCAATTTGCATTTCCCAACATTTTTTTATTTCAAATGTAATTCTGAATTACACACGTTCAAAATTGCAAAATTTGATCAAATAAGCCACCCCTGGAAATCTCCCGCGACTGTTTTCAATTAAATTTTAACATTTTTTTAATTTTTAACAGTTGAATTTTCAACATTCAAATGTTCAACTGTTGATAATCGAAGAAAATTAAATTTTAATAAAGTGAAAATTTAACTATTCACAATTTAAGAAAAATCAATATTCAACTGTTTAAAATTCCATTTTCCTCAATTTTCAACTATTGGAGATTTAATTTTATTCAATTTTGAATAGGAAAATTTTCAACTTTTAGGAATTCAATTTTGTTCAGTTTTGAATAGTAGAATTTTTAACACTTAAACATTAAAAATTTGAAAACTGAAGATAATTGTAATTGAAATTTGCCTGATTTGAGATAGATTCGGTAAGTTTTTGAAATGTATTATATTTCGGACCTTTTTCTTCCCATTGCAAATCTGAAACTCATAGTTTTCAAACCCAAACCAATATTAATTTGCAATTCTCAAAATGTTTCTATTTAAAATGTAATAATTCTAAATCAAACATGTTCAAAATTACATAATTTGGAGAAATATCTTGTTTTTTAAATCTACCGCAACTGTTTTTAATTCATTTTTCAAAGTTCATTAGTTTTCAATAGTTGGATTCTCAACATTTGAATGTTAAACTGTTGATAATTGAAGAAAATTGCATTTTAACCGTAATTACTCACACGGGGTGAAATTTGCCCCGAGAAATTTTTGAGCTCTTCGCAGAGGAGCTCGTTATCTGAATTTTACTGATTTTTTAAAAATATTCCAACAATTAATTTTAGTTGAAAGAACTAAAAGGTCATCTTTTGCAATACTTAAATAATACCTAGCAATTTTAAAAAAAATTTAGGACTCATTAGGACCGAGTGTGATTATTATGCTGTTTAAAAATTCAATTGTTGGAAATTCAATTTTCTTGAATTTTGAATAGTAGAATTTTTAACAGTAAAAAATTAAACATTTGAAAACTGAAGATAATTGAAAATTCGAACCGGTTTTTAACCATTAAAAATTTGAAACTTGTAATTTTTAAAACAAACCAATTTGAATGTTCAACTATTGATATTTGAAAAAAAAATTAATTTTGAACTGTTGAAAATTAAATTTTTCTCAGTTTTCAACAATTGAATTTCCAACTGTTGAAAATTCAATTGTTGAAAGTTAAGCTTTTGAGAATTGAATTTTTTTTAATGTTCAACAGTAAACTGTACTATAGAATTTTTAACAGTTCTAAATTTAACATTTGGAATTTTTAAGTTTTTGAATTATATTATATTTCGAACCTGTTTCTAACCATTAAAAATTTGAAACTTGTAATTTTTAAAACAAAACAATCTGAATGTTCAACTATTGATATTTGAAAAAAAATTAATTTTGAACTGTTGAAAGTTCAATTTTTTCAGTTTTCAACAATTGAATTTCCAACTGTTGAAAATTCAATGTTTTCAGTTTTCAACAATTGAATTTCCAACTGTTGAAAATTCAATTTTTTCAGTTTTCAACCATTGAATTTCCAACTGTTGAAAATTTAATGTTTTCTGTTTTCAACAATTGAATTTCCAACTGTTGAAAATTCAATTTTTTCAGTTTTCAACAATTGAATTTCCAACTGTTGAAAATTCAATGTTTTCAGTTTTCAAGA
>CAKNXH010002442.1:235776-255154 GCA_932178445.1 Andricus quercusramuli
ATTTTTTCAGTTTTCAACAATTGAATTTCCAACTGTTGAAAATTCAACTATTCGGAATTAATTTTTTTTTAATTTTTAACAGTAAACTGTACTATAGAATTCTATTCTATAAAATTTTTAACAGTTAAAAATTTAACATTTTGAATTGGTAAGTTTTTGAAATGTAATATATTTCGAACCTGTTTCTACTCATTGGAAATTCAAAACTTATAATATTTAAAACAGAACAATTTGAATGTTCAACTGTTGATATTTGGAAAAAAAAATAATTTTGAACTGTTGAAAATTCAATTTTTTCAGTTCTCAACAATTGATTTTTGAACAATTGGAAATTCAATTGTTGAAAATTCAACTGTTGAGAATAAATTTTTTTTTTCGATTTTCAACAGTATACTGTACTACAGAATTCTATTCTATAGAATTGTTAACAGTTAAAAATTTAACATTTGGAATTGGTAAGTTTTTGAAATGTAATATATTTCGAACCTGTTTCTACTCATTGAAAATTTAAAACTCATAGTTTTCAATAAAGAAGCACATTTTCAATTTACATTTTCCAAACAATGTTTTTATTTACAATGTATTTTTAAATCAAACACATTCAAAATTGCATAATTTGATGAAATCTCCCGCCCTTTCCGGAACGACTAACCTCCTCCTTCTCGAACTTCTCCTGCAAACTCCGTGGCATCATGGGAATTTTGCAAGATGGCGGTCGAGTGAGGTCCAAGTCGTCCAAGTCCAAGCCGCCGTTGTCGCTTTTTCGTCGTTTCAACTCTGGATATACGAATACGATCGGGCTGATTAAAACGGTGTGCATTCTATGTAAATATGAAAGTGATAACGTGCAGCGCAGTGCAACGACACGTTGAAGGTGACATCTCGCGCACGTATGGCTGAGCGGGTACTGCATGAAAACCCTCTGCAAATCTTATTAAAAGTCTCTTTAAAAGTGCACCAACTAGAATACATCAGCGATGCTCTCTCCAATTCATCTGAACTGTGAAAAAGTGAGTGTCCACCCTAAAATGGAAAGTGTGACGGCTAGGTGTCGACAGTGCGTATTTCGGTAGCCTCGGTCGGCCTCTGGTCGCCAAGAAGGCAGTAAATTTTCTCCCTGCCAAAAAGGCAGTAAATTCACAGATTTACTGCCTTTTACGCCCAGATACTCCCGAACTCATAACACGTTACTGTAACCTCTGAACCGCTTAGGAAAATCGACCGAGAGCCCAAGAAAAAACGCTCATGAAAATGTCCCACCCTTGTGACCCAAGTTCGACTCCCTGAACGAGTAACGCTGGTTCCTCTGAAAATGAATTTCTTAAAATTTTAGGAAAATTATGCGACCGGGTTCAAGACCTGACATCAGGGATACGAGCATCGACCCGGCCAATTTTTCCAAAAGATTTTCGATAAAAAATTATGAAAGTAGTGGGAAGAGGAGTTCCCATGAGTTCCTGCGGAAGTGCTACGGATTTTAACTAGATCCATATTTTCAAGTTTTATGACCTCTTCTTTTGTAGCAAAGTTTGCGAGGGGATTTTAAGGTCCACGTGGGTGTCATTGCACGTTCTTTTGATATGTGATGCAATTTGTGGCGATAAACTTTTTCTGATAGGGCCCTTGTCGATCTTTCATTTTAAGGTTATATTTCATCTATTTCAACTCTAACTCTGGTAAATTTCTCTTTATTTTAAAAGCTTTAACTCCTAATTCTAATTACCGCTCCTAGTTTCTTCATTGTACAAGTTTCACATATTTACATGAAATTGAATTGTTTAATCTTATCTTTGCCAACCACAATTTCAAACGCTTTTTCCTCTTCAACATTAAATCGTTTTATCTCAACAATATTCAATTGAATAATTGTTTTTACTGTTGTATTGATTTCGAAATTTCTCCTGAGACAAAGCTCACGTGAGGTTATGTTTGTAGCATCATTAAAGAATGATTAATTCAAAATTCTGGGGAAAAGAGGGTAGTGGTTTCACTGAATTAAAATTGGGACCGATTGAGAAACGTTTTTCATTTGGTGGTAGTAGAATTGGTAGAATTGTTGCTAAATGTAGATAAATGCTTTCACACCTGAACCACTTATATCCACATTATCCACATTCATCCTGTTTGTTCAGTTTTGCTCAAAGAATACTGTATATTGCAAAAGCACAGATGTTCTTTCCTTAATCGAGTTGCAAAACAGAGAAAAATGTAGAAAATAACCTACTTTCTTTAGTATTAATAGTTTTCTGTATCTTCTTTTTCTAGTCTTCTTTCTTCTTAATTATTTTCCGCTCACCTTTAACAAAATAACTAGTATTGAGTATTAATTTTGAAATGATTACGTTTCCTCAAACCAGTAGTTTTTTTTAATGATAATAATTGAAAAAAGTACATGTTCCATTATGAATGCTTTGCTCATTTTATCATGTTTATTTTGTTTAAAGAAGTTAATAACTTGATAATTTGATTTCAAAAACTTGTAAAAACTTTCGTACTTGAAATTTGTAATTTTTCATTTTGAAAGATCAATATTTGCAATCTTTTGAGGTCCTAATGATTTCTTAATCTCAATACAAACTGCAAATTCTCTCTATCTCTCTAATTTATATTTCAACTCTTTTCTAAAAACAGGTAGAATTTGACTTTTTTGCCACTTAGTATTTTTAATCAAACTTGAGTATCTTTTCTCTTCAAACCCAGGCATGTTGACGACAAACTTTTTATTGGCATATAAAAAGTTTTTTGATGGATTAATAGACAGGGTTTTTGTCTTCCATACAGGGAAGTAGGCCACAGCTGCACCCAAATAAACTCATTTGCATACAATAGAGTTGCTTAGATATTTTAAAAGAGAGTTTTGCTCTCCAATCCCTCTGAAATTTATTAATTTTCTGTTCCCTCTATTACACAAGAACTTAAATGAAAGCCATTCACGAAAAATTCATTTATTTATTCTTTCCTTGTGTGTAGTACGTTATCTCTTATTTTCATTCATTTACCATCAAAATCTTCAAGTGGTAAAAACCTAGATAACGTAAAGACTTTGATCTTAATTGCTTGTAATTTAAGCTGGGAAGATTCGCAGTGTTAAGTTATTGTTTGATTTATGATACGCAAAAGACAATATTTTAACTTTTTATATATCCTGGATTAGGGAAGAAGTTGTGAAATAATTAAATATCAAGTTCTGCTAATGCCACTATTTCTTTACTTTTCCTTAAACAACATTTTTAAATTTCTTCGCTAATTGGCTAAAAAAATTTCAACTCGACACTTAAATTTTTAAACTAGAAAAGATTTATTTTTAACCAGAAATGGAATAGTTTAATTTTCATTTAAAAAATGCTTAATTTGCTATAAAAGAGAAACGAATTTTTTGCACAGAAACTGATTTTTTAACCAAATTATTGAATTTTCACGCTAAAGAGATGAATTCTCTACAAAACAGTTGAATTTTCAAACTAAAAATATTAATTTTCACCAAAAAATGTAGTAAAAAAGAAGAATTTTCAACAAAAAATTTGAAGCCTCAGCTAAAACAGATTAGTATTTGATCAAAAAATGATTTTTTTCTACACAAAAAGACGAATTTCCAACTTTTATTTGATTAATTTTTAGTTTTCTCTGTATCTAAAGGTTTTTAAATAAATAGTCGAATTTTTAAACGTGAAAAGATCAATTTGTAACCAAAATTTGGGAAGTTAAATTTTGACTGAGAATTGATTTTCAATAAAAAATAACGAATTTTCTATAAAAGACTTTAGATTTGTGCCAAATAGTTCAATTTTGTACCAAATTCTGGAATTTTCAAGTCAAAGCAAAAGTGTTCATTTACAATCAATCAGTTGAATTTCCAACAAAATAGTAAAATTTTCAACCACAAATATGAATTTTTGACTGAGAAAATTAATTTACGACCAAGAAACAAATGAATTCTCAAGAAATTGCATAAATTTTCATTAAAAAGTAAATTAATTTTTGAATTTTCGAGCCAAGCAGAAGAATTATAGTTGAATTTTCAGCCTGAAAATGATCATTTTCAACAAAGAAATGTAATAGTTGACATTCAAACCAAAAAAGATTTTAATTCTCAGTAGAAAAATTTGAATATAACTAAAAAAGACGAATTTTCAACAAAACATTTAAAGGTTTAACTAAAAAAAATTAATTTTCAAACATACAGTTGTATTTTTAACGAAAGAATTGATTTTATACCAAAAAAGACGAATCGTCAACAAAATACGTATATATATATATATATATATAGTTTTAACATTAAATAAAAATTAATTTAACTAATTAAAAGTTATTTAATGAAATAGTCAAAACTTTAAACTAAAAAAGATCAATTTTTTACCAAAAATTCAGTAGCTACATTTTCATTGTGAGAATTAATTTTCAATAAACACGAATTTTCTACAAAACATTTTGAGTATGTACCAAATTGTGGAATTTTCAAGCGTAAAAGACGAATTTTCTATAAAACAGTTGAATTTTCAACCCGGGAATATGAATTTAAATAAAATAGTTACATTTTCCGTTAAAAAAATTAAATTTTAAGGAAAAAACAAAATAAAGAATTTTCAACTAAAATGATGAATATTCAACCATAAAATGAACATGTAAAAAAGAAGTTCGACTTTTTACCAAAAAAACGTCTTCTCAACAAAATTAATAAATTTTCAATCAAATAGTTGAATTTTCTACCAAATTTTTTAACTTTCGAGTCGGAAAATACGAGTTATCAACAAAAAATTTAAATTTTCAGTTTAAATTATGAATCTTTAATTTTAAAAAATTATCTTTTAAGAAAGTAGTCCAACTAAAAAAAACAATTAAAAATAAAAACACAGCCGCATTTAACCAACAACGACGAATTTTCTACAAAGTGCTTGAATCCTCGAATGAAACAGATAATTTTCAACCAAACAGTTGCATTTTTAACCAAAAAGTTGATTTTCTACCACAAAAGACGTATTTTCTAAAAAATACATACATTTTCAACCATATAGTTAAATTTTCTACCAAATTATTTAATTTTTGAGCCGAAAATATGAAATTTCTACAAAACAGTTTTTTTTAACCCGAAAATATGAATTTTCAACCAAAATTTCATTGTCAACCTAAACAGATCATTTTTTAACCAGACAGTAGCATTTTTAATAAAAAAGAATACATTTCTACAGAAAGAGATACATTTTGAAACGAAAAAGATAAATGTTCAACGAAATAGCCTGCGATAAATAAATAGGAATTTTGATCATTTATAAACTTAAGACATTATTTTTTTTCAATTTGGGAACTGGAATGTTTATTTATAACAATATTTTTAATGATTTTATTTTATAATCTCAATTTGAGGGGTTTAGTTCCTCGTTTTAGCCAATTATCGTTTCTATCAATTCATTAAAAGAAGGTTATGCTAACAAGGGAGTGCTAAATAAAATGCAATGCAAAGAAAAGATATATATCATAACAGATGCTTCGTTTATGAATAGAGAAGCTTTATGCATTCCTGCTACTGTTTTTAAGTATTTGGTAAATAATTCCAAATTTAATATTAGCTTACTTCTGTTTTATGAGTTGACTTTTTATTATTCATGCGCTCGTATTCTGTATTTAGAGTGTTTATTTACTGACTTTGTTGATTCAATTGGGTTATGAACTTTTATCAGTTTATTCATTTCAAGTGAATGCAAACTGTTTGCAAATTTTTCTTATTGTTAAATAAGATTAATGAGAATATTTAAGATATTTCGCAATTTTTTTTTAAGATAATTCGAAGCATTAAATTAAAAAAAGGTCATGGAATTCCAGAAAGTTTGGGAACACCTGACAGGGTATTTTCGATACACTAAAAAGTTAATTTTATTATTTTGTTGAACATTCCACATTTTTATTTAAAAATTATTCTTTTTGGTTGTAAATTCAACTGCTTTGCTGAAAATTCGTATTTTTGGATTGAAAATTCATCTATTTTTATAGATATGCCTTTTTTTGTCAAAAATCACAACTGTTGGTTGCAAATGAATCTGTTTTGGTTAAGAATCCAAGTGCATATTTGGACTCAACTCTTTCTGGAAAATTCGCCTTTCGGTTGAATTGAACTGTTTTTGGTTTAAAATAAAAATCTTTTTTGGTTGAAATATCAACTATTACATTTTTTTTTGTCAATTCATCTTTTTTGGTAGAAAATTCAACTACTTAGTCAAAAGTAGAACTAAATTTTTAAAAATTCATTTTGTTGTTGATAATTCATTATTTTAGTTGAAACCCCTTTTTTTTTGTTCAGAATTTAACTATTTGGTTGGAAATTAATTTTTTAATTGAAAATTCATGTATTTTGTTAAAAATGTGTCTTTTGTGGCAGAATACTAATCTTCTTGATGACTAATTCATCTTTTTGGTTAAAAATTCCTTTCTCTGGTAGAAAATTCAACTATTAGGTTAAAAAATTGCTTTGAAAACTCAAATATTCTGTTGAAGATTCGTCTTTTTGGTTGAATTCAACACATTTTCGATTAAATTTGAAATATTTTCTGTTTGAAATATCCACTATTACAGTTTTCGTCGTGAATTTACCTTTTTGTGTGGAAAATTCAACTACTTTATTCAAAGTGGAGCTACATTGTTCAAACATTCTTTTTCTTTGGTTTATGATTCATGATTTCAGTTAAATAACCTTTTTTTAACTGAAAATTTAACTATTCCATGATTGGTTAAAGACTCATCTTCTTAAGTTAAAAATTCAACTGTTTGGTTGAAAATTCCTATATTTAGTTTAAAAAAATGTTTTCATTGTAAGATAGATTTTTTGTTTGAAAATTAATTTCTGTGGTTGAAATTTATTTATTTTTTAATTGAAATTTAATTGTTTAAACTGAAAATTTAACTATTCCATTTTCTGTTTAAAATGTGTAATTTTTAGTAGTACCTTAATCTTTTTGGTTGAAAATTCATCTGTTTAGTTGAAAATTTAACTACTTCATTGAAAATTAATTTTATTGGGTTTAAAATAAATTTTTTACTGAAATTTTTACTATTCTATGTTTTAAGTTGAAAATTTATCTGCTTTAGGTAAAAATGCAACTTTTTTTTATCTATTCGATTAAAAGTTCATTTCATTAGTTAAAAATTTACTTTTTCTGACTGAAAATTTAACTATTCTATTTTTTCGTTTGTAAATTCATCTTTTGAATTGAAAATCCAACTATTTGGTAACATTCATTTTTTTGAAGATTCATCGTTTTGGTTGAAAGTTAAATTCTTTCGTTGAAATTTTACTTTTTGAGTTGAAAATTCAATTATTTTGGTAGAAAATTCATATTTTTGGGTTGGGTATACAATGTTTTTGTTAAAAATGTATTTTTTCAGGTACAAAATTCAACTTTTTGGCTTGAAAATTCAACATTTTGGAATAAAGTTTGTTTCTTTATTGACTGAAAATTCTACTTTTTTGTTGAAAATTCATATTTGTGGTTTGAAAATTAATCTGTTTTGATTGAGACTTTGACTAGTTTGTCGGAGATTCATCTCTTTGATTGAAAGTTCAATTATTTGTTTGAAAATTCATGTATTTTACGTATATCTTACGTAATCATTATTGTATAACATTATTAATTGTTTGTATACCTTAAAGAAAAATTTAGAAGGTCAGGGAATTTTTAAATTTTGATTTTGTAGCTTCCTGGGAATTTTCAGATATAGCCGTTAGTTAGCTTTAAATTTAAGTAAGGTTTTTGTAAAAGAAAGCTATTAATAAATTTTGTTGCATTTTTCATCGCATAAATTATATGGCCAATAAATTTGAAGTAGATGGAGGTTAAATTGTTTCTTACAGGTTAATAAGAAAAAAAGGCCTTGAAAGTATATTCTGTTTCATTAGCTTTCACAAACCTTTTATTAAAAGTTTCTTTAAAAGTGTACCAACTAGAAACGCGAATTTGGAAAGCCATAGTTTTTTCCTCTCAGCAAATGTTTAATTTCATTAACAGTTTGACCATTTCTGTTTTCAGATATGTGCAAGAATTAGAAACCTTAGCCCCCGTGCTTACTGATCATGCATCACAAGCAGAGTGCAGAGAAGTAAGCGAATATTGAAGGTACCCGATGGTTTCCTGACGTGATGGAAAGCAAATTTTATCTGAATAATGAGCCGGGACTCGAAGGGCAATCATACTCAACAGCACAGTCAAATATCATGACGACGGACGACGGTGGAGGGCCTCGAATATGTTTTGTCTGCGGCACCTTGTGCCACAACGAGCAGTACTGGCTGCGAGTGAAGCAGACTCCTGGCGCCGCTCCCAATGAGCCCTTTTTCCCCTTCCTGGAGTCACACGAACCACCCTCTGGTTATCGTGGCGAGGGCTCCCGAGCTGGAGCCATCAAGGCCTGCAGTCTCTGCTACACAATTCTTCTTCAGCAATGGGACAGCTACGAGCGAGATGCGAGACCCCACAATCAGCGGATTTATTGGTTGAAAAGGTGCGATGGTGGTCCATTCACGGGGGCGGAAATGACCGTCCAGGGTGAATATGCGGCCCAGCTTCTGGGCCTCACGAACGATCATCCGCCGCAGGCGCGACCGGAGAACAGACCTCTCGGTATTTCACCCAGACTGCCACCGAATTCGCCCTCGCCGAGAGTCGAGCAAAGTAGACCCCCGTCGAACTCGATCGATCTTCAGAGGTCTCACCTCAACACCGTGGAGGCGTCTAGGCACATCGAACAGGCTAGACTGACCATGGAGTCGCCACATCAGAAGTTGCAATCACCACATCAAAGACTGCAAAGCCCTCGACAGTATGTCGAGGAACAGAGGATTTCCAACGAGGCTGCGCTTGACCTGCGACACGCTCCGAGAAGTTCGCCCGTGCCGGCGCCCACCTTACCACCTCAACCACAAGGTAATTTCTCATGATGTTTTGGACTTTTGGGTAATTGAATGTAATTTAGAAGCAGTTGAGTGAGGTGGGGTATTAAAGGGGACCATGCGTTTGCCCTAGCAGAGTGTCTAGCGACCTTGAAAACCTGGAATTCTTGAATTTATTTTAACCTTGAAGACGGGGATATCTTGGCAGGGTTGCTACAGGTCAGGGAATTTTCAATAAACTGAAGTTTAAGGGTCATCCACAACTTACGTAAGGGGTTTTTCTGAAATTTGCACCCCACAAAATGTTGCTAACATTTTTAAACTTTGGGTGTTAATTAAATAAATCAGGGTGTCTAGTGTCCTGGAAATCCTTGAAAACCTGGAAAAGTCCTTGAATTTTGCTCCTGGTTCTGGAATTTTTGTTGTTTTAAAGAAAAAATATCCTGACGACTGTAATTGTAACGAAGAATTTTATTATTGGCTTGCAAATTCAACAATTTTTATTAAAAAGCCATACTTTTTATTTGAAATATCTACTATTACATTCTTCGTTGAGAATTCATATTTTTTGGTAGAAAATTCATCTTTGTTAAAAATTTATTTGTTTGAGGGTTGGTCTCTTTGATTGAGAATTTAAATATTTTGCTGAAAATTATTTTTTCCATTTTAAATTAATTTGTTAACCAAGAAATGTAACTTTTCCATTTTTTTTTTGCTGAAATTTAATCTTTTTTTTTAAGTCAAAAATTCGTCTTTATTGGTAGAAAACTAATCCTGTTGGTGGAAATTTTCTCTCTTTTGATTAGAACTACAATTTTTTGGTTAAAAATGAACTTTTTTGTTGAAAATTAATACTTTCTGGTTGAAAATGCTGTCTTTTGGTTTGAGTGTTCAACAATTTCTTTGACATTTTTTCCTGTCTTGGCTGAAAAATCTTTATTTGTTGAAAATTCGCCGTTTTGATTCGAAATTTACCGTTTTTATTAAAAATTAAACTGTCTTCAAAAAAATTAAATTATTTCGTTGGACATGCAACTGTTTTTAGGTGAAGTTTAATCTTTTCTGTTTAAAATTCGCTTATTTAGTTGAAAATTCATCTTTGTAGGTAGCAAACTCAACAATTTGGTAAAAAAATCAACTTATTTGTTGAAAATTTCATTATTTCATTGCAAATAAACCTAAATTAGCTACATTATAAACAGCAAAAAAATATTGAATTTCAAAAGTTTCATTGAATTGTTTTTAACCCTGAAAAGAAGAGAAACTTTGAATATTTTCTAATGTAGCATCGTGATGTTTCACCGTGATAAAATGAACAATGCCAAAAAAAAAACTTTTTGTTCTATAGAATCAGATTTTAGGGGCGTAAGAGAAATTTTGCATATGACAGTTTTTCAGTTCCACTAGACCTACAATTTCTACTATTTTTCGTGAAAGTATTATTTTTTTACTGTGAAAAAGTACCTGGAAAAATGTATATTTCTGTCCTGGAAAACCTGGAAAAGTCCTGGAATTTTTGTTTGAAGAAACGCTAGACACCCTGAATAAATGTGCAATCTTAATGAAATTAGATTTACAATGAAAAATTTGTTACTACAAAGTAAGTCCTACAAAATTATCTTTTTTTTTGGTTGAACATTTATCTTGTGATTGAAAATCTTATTATTTGATTGACAATTTTCTTATTTTACTGAAAATTCAACAATATTGTTAGAAGCTCATTCTTTTTTGTTGAAAATTCAACTGTTTTGTTGTAAATTCGTCTTTTGGGTTAATAGTTTTTTTGTTAACTGTTTTGTAGAAAATTTGTCTTTTTGGGATAAAAGTTCAACATTTTGGATGAAATTGTTTTGCTTCATGGACTGAAAAATCTTTCTTGGTCGAAAATTTACCACTGTTGTTGAAAAATCGTATTCGTTTGTTAAACTAAACTGTTTTTCGTTTAAATTAAAAATATGTTTTGGTTATAAATTCGTGTGTTTTGTTAAAAATTCATCTTCTGTGGTACAATAGTAATCTTCTTGGTGAAAAAATCCTCTTTTTGTTTGAAAATTAATTGTTCTTGTTGTTAAACACTAACTATTATGTGGAAAATTCGTTTGAAAATTTATCTTTCTGGATAGGAAATTCATCTTTTCATTCGAAAATTCAACTAAATTTAACTATTGCATTTTTTTTAGAAATTGATATTTTCAGTTGAAAATTCTTCTATTTTGAAAAAAGCTTGTCTTTTTTTATGGAACATTTTATTATTTTTATAGAAGAGTCGTCTTATTGGCTTCAAAATTCGTATTTTTTGTTTGAATTCAACTGTTTTTAATTGAAAATTTAAATCTTTTTTGGTGCAAATATCAACTATTACACTTTTTGTTAAAGATTCATCTGGTTGAAAATTTAACTATTATGTTCAAGATTCCTTTTTTTTAATGAAAATTAATTGTGTTGACTGAAAACTTAATTATGTCATTTTTGGTTTAAAATTTATCTTTTTTCAATTGAAACCTAATAAAAATTCACATTTTGGATAAAATTCTTTTGCTTTATTGACTGAAAAATTTTTCTTGTTCGCAAATTATCTTGAAAAAATCGTCTTCTTTGGTTGAACTCAACTGTTTTTCGTTTAAATTAAAAATATTTTTGGTTGAAAATTCATGTTTTTTCTTGAAAATTCTTCTTTTGTGGTAGAAGAGCAATTTTCTTGGTGAAAAATTCCTCTTTTTTTATTGAAAATTCATTTTTGTCCCTGTTACAAACTATTTTGTGGAAAATTCGTTTTTTTTGGATTAAAATTTTATTATTTTTTTCCAAATGAAAATTCTACTATTTTATTTTTGGGTAGGAAATTCATCTTTTTGTTCGAAAATTCATCTTTTTGTTCAAAAATTCAACTACATAATTGGTTAAAAATTAGTTTTTTCTTGGGTCGGAAATTAATTTTTTAAACTGAGAATGTAACTATTCCATTTTTGTTGGAAATTGATATTTGTAGCTGTAAATTAATTTATTTTGTAAAAAAAACTCGTCTTTTTGGCAGAAAATCTAACCAAATAAGAAAATTGTTTGTTTTTTTTTCGTTCAAAATAATTTTTTCAACTTAAAATTTCTCTTTTTTAGTAGGAACCTTATGTATTTTGATGAGGATTCGTCTTTCTGATAGAAAATTAATAACTTGGTTGAAAATTCATTTTTAGTAAAAACAATTCTTATCTAAGATCTTTCGATTGCCCTTGTACAATTCTGTATGTCTGCAGGCTTTAAAAGTCTTTAAAATAAATTTATAAACAAAATTTTTTTTGCATTTACGTTATACGTGAAAGAAAAATTTATGACGGTCTGAGCAAATTAGAAATTGGCCAGGGAAAAGTCAGGGAATTTCGAGATTGGTATTTTGTAACAACCCTCCTTAAATTTTCCACGACAGCCTTGAATTTTAAATTTTTAAAAATATTCTTTGCTTATAAAAAGTTTATTTAATGTACTAAAAAGGCGACCTGGGAAAACTTGATTTCTTGACCTGGAAAACCTAAAAAAAAACCTTGAATTTGGTTCCATCTGCTGACGAAGTTAAAGTATTGAATAACAGGTAGATTTTGAAATTTCGCATAGGCGATCGATTAAAAACAAGGTTAAAAACAAATATTTTAGATCATCAAGTCTGGTTTGAACCGAATTTGGCGATTTCGCTGATAGAGGCGTGAGCCGTTTGTTTGTAGTCAGCGATAAGAGTGTAATGTTTGAGCAATTTTTATGATAGGGATTTCAGGAGATATAAATAATCATTACTTAAATATTGTTTTGTTTCTTTTTATATAGTTTATGTTCCACTTAACAAATATTTCCTCAAATTAGATTGTTATGTTTGTATAATAGTACACATTACACTTTAAACACTGAGTTCATCTTTTAAATCTGAGAGTAAATATGAACAACTCCTGCAAGATAATTATGAATGAAAAAGAATTTATAAATAGAAGGAAAACGAGCTATTTACATAATATCTTAGAAACAGGCCTTTGTTATTTTCGGGTATTGATATTGACAAAACGTCGTTTTGTTAACTAGTTTTTTGATATCCAAAATACAGCAAATAAAAATCAAGATTATTTTATTTGTCAATACTTACGGACATCAAATATTATGCCTAAAGCTATTTTGTTCACACTCGCTAAAATTTACGCAATATTATAAAGAGGTGTTGCAAAAAGAAAATGAAAATCTAAGTATTATTTTTAATTAATAATACAGGGTGTCTACCCTACCTGGAAAACCTGGAAGTATCAGGGAATTTTCATCTAGCTGGAAAAACCTAGAAACGTCAGGGATTTTTTGAAGTCAAGGAATTTTGCCGAGAGCGTGGTTATTTATTTTTTTAATTGCAATATACAAATTGCATATCAATGATTCTTTGTATGTAAAAGTAGATTTATATCACTGTATTAAACTATTTTGTTAAAAATTAGGTTTTTTTTTCATTTGAAATTAATTTTTTTACTGAATATTTAACTATTCTATTTTTAGTTGAAAATTGCTTGTTTTTAATTGAAAATTCAAGTTTGTTTACCATTTTTTCTCTCTTTTGACTAAAAATATTTCTTTGTTGAAAATTCAACTCATTTTAAAAAGTCGTTTTTTTTGTTGAATTCAATTGTTTTTATTAACAAATTTTAATCTTTTTTGGTCGATATATCAACTACTACATTTTGTGTTCAGAATTCATCTTTTTTTGTAATGAAAATTTAATCACTTGGTTGAAAATGTATTCACTTGGCTGAAAGTTAAACTCTTTTGCTAAAAATTAATTTTTTAGTTGAGGATTCATCATTTTAATTGAAAGTTCGTCTCTTTGGTTGAAAAATGAACTATTTTGTTGAAGATTGGTTTTTTCTTTGGCTGAAAATGATTTTTTTTTACTGAAAATTTAAGTATGCCCTTTGGAAGTTTAAATATTTTGTTGACAATTTTTTGTTGTTGAAAATATATTTTTTTTCTTAACTGAAAATGTAACTGTTCCAATTTAATATTCCATTATTTTAGTTAAAAAATCATCTTTTCGGTTGAACATTAATTTTGTTAACTAAAAATTTCAATAAAAAAAATTCAATTTTTGGTTGAAGAATTATCTTTTTTAGTTAAAAATTCGTATTTTTTGGTAGAAGTTAATCTTCTTGCTTGAAAATTCATCCTTTTAGTTTAAAATTCAACTATTCTAGTTGAACATTTATCATTTTAGTTGAAAATTCATCACTATGATTGATAATATAACTATTTTTTTGAAAATTAGTTTTTCTTTATATTAAAAATGTAACTATTGCAATTGTATATTCCATTATTTTAGTTGAAAATTCATCTGTTTGGTTGAATATTAATTTTTTATCTGAAAATATAGCTGTTCAATTTTTGGTTGACAATTTATCTTTTTTAGTTGAAAATTCATGTATTTTTTTGTAAAATTCGTATTTTGTGGTAAAAATTAATCCACTTGGTTAAGAATTCATCCTTTTTCATCATTTTGGTTTAAAATCCATCTATTCCGGTTGAAGATTCATCATTTTAGCTGAAAATATTTGTCTAGTTTAAAATTCAACCTGGAATTGTCAGATAATTTTTTTCTGTGATTTGTGTAGACGCCCTGATTATGCATTTTTACCACTTTTTCAAAATTCGTCAAAATTTTTGAACGCTTTGCTCGGAATTGGCTAACTTTTTTTTTTAGAGCAAATCGGTTTTGCTCGCATTCAGAATCTGAATTTCCCAGGAGAATGTTTTTATTTAAATTGAAGATTACATTTTTTATCGCAATCCGCAGCCGAGCATGCTCAAATTTGTGGTCAGTGTGACTCAGAGATTGTCAATTTCCGCATCAGTTTTCTTGAAACTCGATAGTAGCTCCGGAGTGGCCTTTTTTTTCTTAAAATTGTAATTTAGATTTTACAGAAGGTTTTTTCGATATCCTGCAAAATTTGGATTTTTATCTTTTTCCATAATGCTACCCTTCAATTAGTTTGCTTAGGGCTAAATTTTGTAAAATAATTTTCATATATTTTAAGGTATTTTGTACAAGATTGTTACAGTAAAAAATGAAATATTTCGGATTTATTTAAAAATTATAGTTCTGTTTCATGAAAATTGTAGAGACAAAGTTAAAAGGCGTAAAGTATTTAGGGGAAACCTGTCTACAGTGGATAATGCAACCTACAGTGGATAATCAGTAATTCAAAGCCCAAGTATACGAGAAATAATTAAATTTAAAGTCAATTTATTAACACCTATCGTTATCTTGACAATTGATTAAATTTAATTATTTTTTTCATAAATTTGGTATTTTTAATTAATCATTATCCTACTAAAAAAAAATCAGGCAATTTTAGAAACGCAATTTTCTGATCTCGTTAAATGCTGAAAATTCGGGGAAATTCTCGGTAAATATGTTTCTTTCAGTAAGAGCATTAACATTTGTATATTTTTGATACCGTTGTCTGAATTTAGCCGCTTTTGAAACTATATCACCTGCACAATCTGATATTTTAATATCTTATCGTTTTTCATTTACCTGGGTTTTCAATTAAAACAGTATTGACATTAAGCTTTTTTTTTATCGTTTTTTGATTTGAAATCTATGACACGTGGTTTATTTATAGACTGAGAGCAATTTCTTAATCCTAATTTTCTTTTGGTGTAAATTTTTTTTTTCAATACCTGTTTTAACCGTAAAAAGTCCTCCTTTTTTCGAGAAATTTCCCGTATTTACAAGATATTTCCTCTTTTTATTTCACACTTATATACTTTCTTAACGCTTACTTCGAAAGATACTTTTTTGAAAAAAATGTATATACCCTAAGGTGCCCAGTAAAATACCGATATTTTTTTCACACCGTATTTTTCAGATTGAAAAAAAAAATATTTAGAGGTCGCTAAAGTTGTTTTTATAGCCGATATGCGATTTTTATTAGTCATTAATTTATATTTTTTATATTTGAATATCAATAGAGCATCATTTTTGTGATAGACTTTAGTTTTAAGGGTCAAATTTAGCCCTAAATTTGTTTGAAATATGAAACGCAGAGGAAATATTTTTCACTCGAGTAACAATAATTTCATGTGCCATAAACTATGTATTAAAATTTTTTTATATCAAAATTGTTTTCAAATCAAATAAATCACTCAAATCTGGAAAATTGTAAGGGATTACATTTTTAATAATAAACAACGCATATAATTAAATTCAAATACTGCAAGAATCATTGATGATCGTAATCGTTTTTCAATAAAAAAGTTCCAATGTACTGAATAAATTCCTTCATTTATTTTTGTAGGTATTTGAATGTCTTTATCTATATTATTTATTGACAAAAATTTAATTTATATAATTTATCCCGTAATATTTTCCAGATTAGAGCGATTTTATTGATTCAAACAAAATTTGAAATGTACTGAAAATAAGTAATTGCTTTAGGGTTTATGGTAGAGATACTTATTGGTGATTAAGAGATAAATATTTCCCGCGAGTTTCATATTAAACAAAAATGTTAGGACTAAATTTGACATCCAAGACTGAAATTTATCATAAAATTTATGCTTTATCGATGTAACTCCTGAATTTTTTTCGCATACCAACAATTGGGAAGAAATTTCACATCTTTCTGAAGAAGTAACGCCTTTAGTTTTAATGAAAAATTCAAAATTATAAAAAATTAAAATTGATAATCCATAAAAGTTGCATATTGGCCATAGAAACAACTTTAGCCACCGCCAAACATTGGTTAAAAAATATTTATTGGTCAGGGAAAACTCAGGGACTTAGAAAAAAAACTTGCAAAGTCAGGGAATTCCTATAACTTTAAATAACTGTCAAGCAGAATAAATTTGAAATTGTTTTATTCCGTTTATAAAAGATTCTAGGTTAAAAATATTATAAGATTAAGATTCTGGCATTTAATTATAATTGGCCAAGCAAAATGAAAAATTAGGGAATTTTAAAAATGAAGTTTTGCGGTAACCCTGATATTATATTCTTATTAATAATTTATTTTCCTTGTATTTATATTTCTTATTTTGCAGTTTTCTTCTGAAAATCTTGCTAAAAAATCATCTTTTTTGGTCGAAAATTCAATTATTTCGTAGAAAATTGACTTGTTTGAAACTAATATTCTGTTGAAAAGTCAATTAGAATCTTTTTTGGATAAAAATTCAACTATTATTATTTTTTTTTTTTTTGAAGAAATGTCTTTTTCATTTAAAAATGCATCTGTCTCTGTAAAAATTTCGTCTTTCCTGGATTAAAATGCAACTATTTAATTGAAGATTCTACAATTTTGTTAAATAGTGATTATGTTTTGGTTAAAAGTGCAACTATTTTGTTGAAAATTCGTCTTTTTGGGTTAAAAATGCAAGTATCATCGTTGAAAATTTACTCCTTGTTTAAGGCGCATATTTTGATGTTGGAAAGCCAAACAAAAATCTTTTTTGGATGAAAATTCAATTTTTTGTTGTTGAAAATTTGTCTTTGATTTACAAATGCATCTGTTTCAGTAGAAATTTCATCTTTCTTGAATAAAAGCACAACTGTTTGGTTGAAAATTAAGCTTCTTTGCTTGAGGATAGAAGTATTTTCTTTGAAAATTTTATTTGCACCACTTTTTGTTGAAGATTCGTATTTTTAGTTGAAAATTCATCTCTTTGTGTGAAAGTTGAACTATTTTGTTGAACACTGACCTTTTTTAACTGTGTGGGTAAAAGTTCAACTACTTTTTTGCACTTTTTTTGAATGAATGTTTATCTCTTTGGTTGAAAATTAATTTTTTGCTGAAAATTCATGTTGTCTGGTTGAAAATTTAATTTCTGTACAAAAATTCGTCTTTTGTTTTGAAGGTTTAACAATTTAGATGAACTTTTTTTCATGACTGACAAATCTTTATTAATTGAAAATTCGTCAGATTTTAAAATTAATTTTTTTCTAATTTCATCTTTGTTGGTTGCAATATCAACTGTTACACTTTTTTATGATAAATCATTTTTTTAGGTTGAAAATTCAATTACTTTATTAAAAATTAAATTTTATTGTTGAAAATTCTATTATAAAATCAAGTATTCTGTTAAAAAGTCATGTTTTATGGTAGAAAAATAATTTTTTGTTTAAAATAAATAAAGAAATTTGCCAACTCCATATTTATATCTGAGATATTGTTTTATTCTATTTATAAAAGATCCTATGACCGAATCCATTTCAAATCAGACAAGTTCTACACATATTATATTATATTTGAAAATTTTGGTTGAACCCTTTTTATCATTTTTTGTTGAAGATTTATATTTATAGTTGACAATTCATCTTTTTGGTTGAAAGTTGAACTATTGTGCCGAAAACTGATTTTTTTAAGTGCACATTAAACTGCTTGGGTAAAAGTTCAACAACTTTATGGAAAAATTATTTTTTTGAATGAAGATTTAACTCTGGTTGAAAATTTAACTATTTTGTTGAAAATTAATTTTTTGCTGAAAATGCATGTTTTCTGGTTGAAAATTCAATTTTTGTACAGAATATTCGTCTTTTGGCTTAAGGGTTCAACAATTTAGATACCCTTTTCTTCTTCCATAATTGTAACAACTTTATTTGTTGACAATTCGTCTTTTTGGTTTTATAACTCATTTTTTAATGAAATTTCAACTTTTTTGATTAAAAGATCAACTATTACACTTTTTGTTGTTGAGAATTCATCTTTTTAGGATGAAAATTCAATTAGTTTGTTGAAAATTAAATTATTATGTTGACAATTCAAGTATTTCATTAAAAAGTCATTTTTTATGGTTGAAAAGTAATTTTTTTGTTTAAAATAAATAAATGAATTTGACAATTTTAAATTTGTATTTGAAATATTGTTTTATTGCCTCAAAAAAAGATTCTATCTTAAAAATATTTCAAAATTAAAATGCTGGTATTTGAATGTTAATGGTCAGGGAAAATAAAAAATTGGTTTTCACCCTGAAATGCATGCATTACCTTAAATAAAAGAAATTTCCATTAGTTTCAAGTCATTTGAAAACCACTTTCAATTATTTCTGGAAACCATAAATTACTTACATTAAGGGGGGGGGGGACAAATATTTTGTTTTATTCCTATACAGGAGGGTGGGAGGGTCTTGTAGAGGGACTATAATCCGTTACGCAATTTAATTACGGCGCCTAAAGGCGATGTTAAATTGGACAAATATAAATTCAATGAGCTAAATATAAATCTAATGTCTAAAAACTTCACGTCTGGCACTAGTAATGGCAACAACTTGGTACTTGGTGTCTGCGGCGTGATGATCCAAGAACTTTAATTACCCTCCGAGGAAATTCACGAAAGTCTTTCTTCGTCTTTCGTCTTCCGTAATCGCTCCTAGATAGACATCTTTTTCTTGCTGAATTCACGATTGAAATCGCTTTAGCAGGAATTATCCGAGCATTAAATTACAACAGCATGTCAATGTGAAGTTACCCAACAATGATCTCGACTCTGCATA
>CAKNXH010002442.1:255254-273120 GCA_932178445.1 Andricus quercusramuli
ACGCTAAAAACTACGTTTGGAAACGGGGGATGATAAATTTCAACAAAGTTTGCGAATTTTGCGAAAGATGGTCCCTTTATTCTCATTTCTTGAAATATACTTCGTGTTTTCCCTGTTTTTAAAAAACTCTCTTTTTCTCTTTTTTTCGCTTAAATGCGAAGAGAATTGATAGAGCTCAATACGAAAATTTAACTATTTTGTTAAAAAATCGTATTTTTTGGTACAAAATTTAGCTGCTTGGTTGAAAGTTGAACTACTTTGTTAAAAGTTCATCTTTTTGTTTGAATATTCATCTGTTTGGTAGAAAATGTAATTATTCATTTTTATACAGTTAATCTTCTTGGTTAAAAAAATCAATCATGGTTGAAAATTCATCTCTTTGATTGAAAATTAAACTATTTTGTTGATTTTTTTGTGAAGATTAGTTTTTTCTGACTAAAAATGTAACTATTCCATTTTTTGTTGAAAATTGATATAAATTCATCATTTTTTATGTACAATGTAATTTTTTGGTGGTAAATTGATCTGTTTTGGTTGGTGATTCAACTATTTTGTTGAGGATTCGTCTTTTTGGGGTGAATTCACCTGTTTTTTATTTTAACTTTAAATCTTGCTTGGTCGAAATATCAACTATTACCTGTTTCGTTGCGCATTATTCTTTTTTGGTTGAAAAATAAACTATGTTCTTGTTTTAAAGTTAAACTACTTTTAAAAAATTCGTTTTTGTTGCAGCTACATCATTTTAGTTGAAAATTCATATTTTCAGATCGAAAATTCAACCGTTTTGTAGAAAGTTCGTGTTTTTGGCTTGAAATTTCAACAATTTGGTACAAAATTAAACTATTTGGTTGAAAATGCAACTGCTTTGTAGATAATTCCTCCTTTTGGCAAAATCCAACAATTTTGTTGAAAATTCCTGTTATTTGGTAGAACATTAATCTTCGTTGTGGAAAACTCATCTTTTCGATTGAAAATTGAACTATTTGGTTAAAAATTTATTTTTTTTTTGTTTGAATTCCAATGTTCTTTCATTTAAAATAAGAATATTTTTTGTAAAAATATCAACTATTGCATTTTTTGCTGCAAACTCATCTTTTTTTAGCTACAAATTCTATTATTTTGTTTGAAAGTTCATCGTTTTGTTGAAAATTCAACAATTTTGTTTGAAAATCATCTCTTGGATCGAAAATTTAACCATTATGTAGAAAGCTCGTCTTTTTGGCTTGAAACTTTAATAATTTGATACGAAATTAGATTATTCTGTTGAAAATTCACCTTTTTGTTAAAAAAATAATATTTTCGGGTTGAAAATTCAACTGTTTTGTGGATAGCTTCCTTTTTTTCGTCTTTTTGGTTTACAATTGAAATATTTGGTTAAAAATTTAGCTATTTGGTCAAAAACTCCAAGTTTTTGTTGAATTCCACTGTTTTTTTATTTAAAATAACAATATTGATTTATTTGTTACATCAACTATTGCATTTTTCGTTTCAAAATCATTCCTCGTTTGAAAATTCTACAGTTGCTTGAAAATTTGTCTTTTTGGTTGGAAAATGTATCTATTTTGGAATAAATTTAATATATTTGTTTAATAATGAAACTGTTAAAAGTTCTCTTTGTTTAAGTTTCCCCTTTTTGATTGAAAATTCAACTTTTTCGTTGAAATTCGTTTTTTTGTTAAAAATTAATCTTTTTTTCTGAAAATTTTACTATTCTGCTTTTGGATGGAAATTTGTTATTTATAAGTAGAAAATTCATTTATTTGGTTCCAAACTCGTCTTTTTGGTTAGAAAATTAATGTACTTGGTAGAGAATTTAATTATTTTGTTAAGAATTGGTGTTTTTTTGTTTAATTTGATTGGTAGAAAATTCATTTTTTATGTTAAAAAAGTTATCTTTCTTGGTTTAAAATGAAATTTTTTGTTGTAAATTCAACTGTCTTCGAAGAAATTCGTCTCTTTGGCTTTCAAATTTAACTATTTGGTAAAAAAGTTCAACACATTTTTTGAAAATTCTGTTCTTTTTTGCTTTAAAGTTCAACTATTTGGTTGTTAATGCAACTGTTTGGTTAAAAATTAATTTTTTTTGATAAAAATTCGCCTTTTCGGGTTGAAAGTTCATCTCTTTCGGTAGAAAATCTTTTTTGGTTGAAGATTCAACTATTTTGTTAAAAATGCAATATCTTTCGAATTGAAATCTTAGGAATTTAAAGTGTTTCATATTGTGATTCCCCTATTTTTGTGAAAAATCTATCTATGTATCCATTGATCTATGTTCGAAAATAAAAATACATTCACACCGGCTAGGTTCTGTCGCGCGCACTTTGATGGGAGAAAAAAACGCTGCGAGTCTCATCCGGGCTTTTTTCTCACAGTGATATGAAATTAAAGTAAAAAAAAAACAACAACAAGGCAGTCAATTCTTGAAAAAGTTGATAAACTCTTACCGAAGCTACAATCTCCGTGTCATCGACTACTATGTTTTATCAAATGACCTCTGCCATTAAAAAAAAATTGCCCTATGACGAAGAATGCTTAAGCGCTAACGCAGAAGCTGATTCTACCTAATTATTAAGTTGACCTGCCGAGTTTAATTGGATCGTTATCTGAGGTCAGCCAAGCAACTTTAGACATTATTTCAAGATCGACAAAGAACTTCTTTGTATCTAAATATGACCTGCTTTCGTGTTCATTTGAACTGTCATTCCAGGCGATTTTTTTTTGTATTAGTCGAGTTTTTGGAACTATAATTTGCCTTGGATTACTTTTTCAGATTCGAATATCACAGAGGAGAAATTTGAGATTTGGAATGCCGGTTACGATCCATTTTCTGAAAAGTTAAATTGCTTACGAATCACTTTGTAATGTCGAATATCTTATCTGCAGTTAAAAAGAGATCGCATTCAAAATGAAAGGGATAGTAAATTTACAGCTTGTTAAAGCCATAATTGCGCGATAATTCTGACAAAGTTAGTGTGACATTAGAAAGATAAGGTGTTATTTTATATGATGGCAGACTTCACACTCTTTCCCCTAATACAATCCCCTAATATAATCCCCTAATCCCTCTTTCTCCCCCTTTTTAAAAAAATTATTTTTTTTCTCCTGTTTTCAACAAAATTCCCCCTTTTCTCATTTTTTCGCTTTTATGCGAATTGAATTAATAGAACCTAATCAGAAAATCCAACTATTTATTTAATAACATGATTTTTTTCATTCATCCTTTTAGGTTAAAAATTAACCTTTTTTGTTAAAAAATTCACCTATACTTGGTCGAAAGTGGAACTATTTTTTTTTTAATTTATTTTATTGGTTGAAGATTCATCACTTTGGTTAAAAATTCATCTTTTTTGTTGAAAATTTATCATTTCAGTTAAAAATCCATCGCTGATTGAAAAATTAAATACAACGGTTTGATTGAAAATAATTTTCTGATACTCATTTGATTTAAAATTCAAAATTCTGTTGGTTGAATATTCAATTATTTTGTTAAAATTCAATTATGTAGTTAAAAAGACATATTTTTTGGTTGTAATGTCAACTGTTACATTTGTCGCTGCGAATTCACATTTTGATTAAAAGTTGAACTTCTTTATTAAAAATTCATCCTTGTGGTTGACGGTTCACTATTTTAGTTCAAAATTCATCACTTCTGTTGAAAATTTAATTATTCGGTTAAAAATGCTTTCTTTGTGGTTCAAAATAGACTGTTTAAACTGAAAATTTAACTATTCTAGTTGTAGATTCAAATTTTAGTTGAATCTTCAACTTTTTGGTTGAAAATTGACCTATTTTGTTGAAAATTCGTTTTTTCTGGTTGAAAATTAATTTTTTTAACTGAAGATTGAACTGTTCCATGTTTGGTTGCAAATAAAGTTTTTTGTTAAAAGTTCATATTTTCGGATTAAAATTTCAACTGTTCTGCAGAAAATTCTACTTTTTTGCTTGAAAAATCTACAATTTGGTCGAAAATCGAACTATTTAGTTGAAAATTCACCTTTTTTGGTTGAATTCAACTGACGGCTCATCGTTTTAGTTGAAAATTCTACTGCTTGGTTGAAAATTCAACTATTTTGTTGAAAATTCGTTTTTTGTTGTTATAAAATTACTGTTTTAAACTAAAAATTGAACTTTTCCCTTTTTTATTTAAGATTTATCTGTTTTATTTGAAAACTCAACTGTTTGGTAGAAAATTCTACTTTTTAACCTTAAAATTTATTTGGTTGAAGTCATTTTTTTCGTTGAATTCAACTGGGGATTTATCATTTTACATGAAAATTCGTTGCTTGTTATTGTTGTAAATTCCTGTTTTTCTTTTTTTGAGTTAAAATTTAACTTTTCCATTTTTTGTTGAAAATTTATCTCTTTTATTTGAAAATTCAACTGTTTTGTAGAAAATTCGCCTTTTTGGCTTGGGTATTCAACAATTTGGTTACCATTTTTTAAATATTTTGATTGATAAATCATTCCTGGGTGAAAATTCAATTCTTTTATGTAATTTTTGTCTTTTTGGCTTGAAAATTCATCTTTTTTGGTAGAAATTTGGTTGTTGTTGTTAAATATACAACTATTTGGTTGAAAATGAATCTGGTTTGGTTGAGGTTTCAACTATTATGTTCAAAATTCGTATTTTTTGTTGAAATATCAACTATTACATTTTTTGTTTTGAATTCATCTTTTTGCAATTTCTTTGTTAAAATTTAATTATTGTTGAAGATTTGTCGTTGTAGTCGATTTTTTTTTTGGGTTGAAAATTGATTTTTTAACTGAAAATTTAATTAGTCCATTTCTGCTTGAAAATTTATCTTTCGTATTTGAAAAGTCATCTTTTTGGATTAAAATTGAAACTGTTTTTTGAAACATCAAACTTTTTAGCTTAAAAACACAACTCTTTTGTTGAAAATGCAATTGAGAAATGTGAGGAATTTAAAGTGTTTCATATTGAATTCAGTATAGTACCTATATTCATGTTGCTTAGAAGAATTTATTCCCTTATCATTCCCCTATTTTCGTGGAAAATCACCCTATTTCCTCTGTTTTGAGAGCATTTTGAGGTCTGAAGTCGTTGATAGTTACTAACTTCCACAACGTTTGAAAACCAAAACTAAACCAACTGCAGTAGCAATTCAATTTCCATTCTGAAATTTGATTAGTAAATAAATTGCTTTTCCATGCAGATTTTATTTCCAGTAAGTTAACGTTTGGGGAAAATGTTAGGGAATAAACAATTTAGAAGGCTTCCAACAATTCGAGTGAGGTCTAAAGTCATATCAGATGGAAGTAAAAGCCGCTTTTCAGCAGTTAGTTATCGTTGACTCCGTGCAATATTCATCATGGATAAACGAATCTGGTACTTATTTACATTGGCCTTAGTGTTTCTCCATTCGCGAATGTAAACGTTTGTGAGTAAAGGTTAATAGTTTCACAGATAAGACCGCGAAAATCGCAGAACGCATAATTCATTCAGTGAGAATGCTGGACTTAAAACTTCATTTGTTCGCGCGAAACTTACATGTCCTGTAATATAAGTCGTTCCGGTTCATTTCGATTTTTGTTCGTGTTGTCACTGGATCTTGTCAAAAGGCTAATGATAAAAGGGGAAATTCCATAATGATAATGATGAGCGCGTTGCGTTTATTGTTAGATAAGGAAAGCGGCAAAAAAGGGAACCCGGCAAATGAAACCACGTGTAGTGTACTTAGGCAGTGTTATTTTACAAAATGAAGATGAACATGAGATGATAAAACAAAGGTTAAGTGTGCGCTGAGTGATTCTGGGTGGATGAACCTGAAAGTTTCTGAATTTTTATCACACTTTATGATTCATGGTTTATTATTGCGATTTTAAATTTAAAGCTTTTAGATCATCTAATCATCAGAGTTCATCCGCTTACTCCAGATTCTTTCAGAAATCGATTCTTGGTTCAAATTTATTGGATGATTTTCTGTTATATACTTTGTTATATATGTAGTATTCAGTTGGGAATCGTTATGGGTTTTTAGTGAAGTTCCTAGTTGCGAAAATTATTCGGAAGTGACTTTGAGTGGAATTGAATTTTCAGGGTTACTACAGGTCAGGGAATTTCAAACTGGTCAGGGTAAGTCAGGGAATGACGAGGAAAACCTGAAAGAATCAGGGAATATTTGAAAAACTGTAGTTGAAGTTTATGGTCTTTCACAGATTACGTAAGTCGTTTTTCTGAAATTTTCAATCCCCCTTCCCTCTCGCCATGTAAAATACCGCAAGATATTCTCTGAGCCCCACCCCCACACACCTCTATGTAATTTTCATAAGATTTCATAAACTTAGGGAATGAAAATGCGTATAAATTCTGTCAATTAAATAAATGCGGAACCTTAATGGAATTAGAGGTAGAAAAAAAACTTATTAATAACAAGTAAGTGTAAAAAACGTGTAATTTTTTAATTTTTTGGGTAAGAATTCATTTTGCGATTAAAAGCTTTATTACTTTGTTAAAAATTCAACAATTTTAGTTTTAAAAATCATTCTTTTTGTTTGAAAACTCAACTTGTTTGTTGAAAATTCGTCTTTTTGGGTTGAAAATTTAACTGTTTGATTAAGAATGAACTTTTATGTTTCAGAATCATGTTTTTGGTTTAAAAATTCAGCTTTATTTTGTAGAAAATTCGCCTTTTTGACATGAAAATACAAAATTTTGGATTACTTTTTTTTTTACTTACTGAAAAATATTTTCTGATTGAAAACTTAACTCTTTTGTTGAAAGTTCGTCTTTTTTGGCTTAAAAATTCTACTAATTTTATTACATATTTCATGTTAAGTTGAAAATTCAGATTTTTTACTTGAAAATTCAACTATTTGGTTGTATATGCCACTTCTTTCGTTGCAATTTTATATTTTCTGTTTCAAAATGCTCGACCAATTGATTGAAATATAATTTTGTAATTTGAAAGTTCAACAACATATTTTTTTTGAAAATTCGCCCTTCTTGCTAGAATTTAACTTTCTTTTATTTTGTTGTTGAAATTGTTTTTGAAATTCTTTGTTAAAAGTTCATTTTTCTGTTTGAAGATTCTCATTTCAGTGTAAAATTCATCTCTTTTGTTGAAAATGTTTTCTTTGTACTTGAAAATAAATTTTGTAAACTAATAATGTAACTATTTCAGATAAAGATTCATAATTTTAGTTGAAAATTCATCTCTTTGGTTGAAATTTCAATTATTTTGTTAAAAATACATTTTATTTGGTTCAAAAATAATTTTTTAACTGAAAATGTAACTGTTTTATTTTATGTTGAAAATTGAGAATTTTTAAGTTGAAAATTGGGATTTTTTTTTAGTTGAAAATTCAACTATTTGGTTACAAATTCATGTATTTTATTGACAATTCATCTTTTTTGGTAGAAAAATAATCTCATTAGATGAAACTTCATCTTATTAGTTGAAAATTCATTTCTTTGGTTTTTAAATTGAACTATTCTTCTTTGGGTTGAAAATAAAATTATTTCGATAGAAAATTTAAGTTTTTGGTGGAAAATTCATTTTTTTGTCTTTAAAATCCAACATTTCTTTTTTTTGCATTGACATTTATTGATTTCCTAGGTATAAGGTTATTTTTATACCTGAAATAAAAATTTATTACAGTCAACCTGAGGATTTTTTTAACTGAAAATTTAATTATTCCATTTTTAGTTCAAAATTAATATTTTTTTTTTAGTTGAAAACTCAACTGTTTGGTTGGAATTCATGTATTTCGTTGAAACTTGGTCCTTTCGGTAGAAAATAATCTTGGTTGAAATATTGAATATTTTGCTGAAAATTATTTTTGTTGTTGTTGAAAATCTTTTTTTAGCTCAAAAATTATCATTTTAGTTATGTGTTTTGTTGAAAATTCTTCTATCTTGGTCATATATTTTGTTGAAATTACAATACCTCTAAGTTGTAATATATGTGGACTTACTATTTTTTCTAGTAAAAATTCGACTTGTCACTAAAAGTCTTCAAAGTAAATTTCGAAACATTTTTTTTTGCATTGATATTTATTGATCTCGTAGGTGTAAGGTTATTTTTATACTTGAAATAAAAATTGATTACGGTTAAGCTGAGGATTTAACTAATAAAACTAGTTTGTTGGAAATTATTATTTTTTTGTTGAAGATTCATTTCTTTGGTTGAAAATTCCTTTTTTTGTTAATTAATTTTTTTGACTTAACTACTCAACTATTTGGTTGAAAATTCATGTATTTTGTTGAACTTTCGTCTTTTTGATAGAAAAGTAATCTTCTTGCTTGAAAATTCATCTCTTTGGATGAAAATTTAAATATTTTGCTGAAAATGCGTTGTTTTTTTTTTGTTCAAAATAATTTTGTAACTTAAAAATGATCTTTTTTTTAGTTGTAACCTAATGTATTTTGTCAGGAAAAAGTCAGAGAATTTTGAAATTGGGATATTTTAGGAGCCCTGATTTTAATAAGAGATTCTATTTTTCAGAAATTTACGGCGGTGGTTCGACTTCTAGTACGGGTACAGATATTCTGGATTTATCGATGCCCGACAAAAATTCCGTGACCGAAGTGTGCTACGTGTGTGGAGATGAATTCAAAAGAGGTTCGCTTAGTCACATAGCAGCAAAACCATTGCCAACTCCACCGCATCCTTCTCCCAGTCCACCGCCGTTTTTTCCCTCGCTAATGCTGCATCCCAGACCTAGCAGAAGTCGACCAATGGACAGTGCAGGTCGCGTTCAGGTGAGAAATTTAAATAATCTTTTAATTGTACAGGAAGTATACTGATGGCAATAGCTGGGTGGTGATTCTCGACTCGTCGAGATTTCTAATGTTAAGGACGGACGGGCATGATTAGCGCTCGGATGGGTGACCGTTCGTGATTCTCGCTGAATCGTGTTTTTACTGCGTTTAACTACTGTCGAGTGGGAGGCTTGGTGCCGAAGATGAATGTGGGCAACTCGATGTTATCGAATGTCTACATCGACACGCGTCTGTCAAAAACCGGTTGTACTCAGGAGTTTTGGTTTTCTGCAGTTTTCCACTTCTCTGACCAAATGTTCAAGCGAATGCGAGCGCTTCTAATAAAAATCCGGCTGCAGACAGTAGGGGATTTTAGAAATTGAAAAACCCCCTCAGGATTGAGTTGTCAGGCAATGAGTTGGGGTAATTCGGGATTTGGGAAGGGATGTGAAGTAAAGGTAAATTTGTCTAACGATCTCCTGTGGAAGGGGGATTTTGGGTATGTAGAAACCCGAAAACGGTGTACGTTGAGTAAAAAACTAATCTAATCTTATACAGGAAGTATTATAAGGAAATTTGTATATACCTGGAAAAACCTGGAAATTCAAGGGAATTTTTTTAAAGTCAGGGAATATTTTCGAGGCCGTGTCAAAATGTTGTTCTAATTGTTACATAAAATTAAATAACAATGTTTCTTCAATCGTAAAGTAGCTGAAAAATTTAACTATTCTATTTTTTGTTGAAAATTAATTTTTTTCAGCAGAAAATTCAAGTTTTTGGTTAAAAGTTCGTCCTTTTGAAAGAAAATTTATCTTCTTGGATGAAAATTCATATTTTGCTTGAAAATTCAACAGTTTGGTTGAAATTTTCTGTTCTGTCTTGACTGAAAGATCTGTATTGGTTAAAAATTCTTCTTTTTGGTTGAATTTAACTGTTTTCGAATTGAAATTAAAATGAAACTTTTTGGTTAAAAATTCAATTTATTTTGTTGAAAATGCAGCATTTTAATTGAAAATTAATCTCTTTGTTTGAAAATGTAATTATTTTTTTGACAAAGTTGTATTTCAAAATTAATATTTTCAACTAAAAATGTAATTATTCTATTGAAATTTGGTTTTTTGTTGAAAGTTAATTTTTTTAACTGAAAATTTAACTAATACGGTATAATATTCCATCATTTTAGTTAAACATTCATCTCTTTGGTTGAAAATTTAACTCTTCCAGTTGAATATTCTTGCATTTTAGTTAAAAGTTCATCTCTTTTGTTGAAAATTAATTGTTTTACTTCAAAATTTAACTGTTTAGTATTTGGTTCAAAATTTATCTTCTTCTAATATACAATTATGTTCTTAATAATTCATCTTTTTTGAAAGAAAATCAATCTTCTTGGTTGCACATTCAACTGTTCCAGTTGAAGATTCATCATTTTTGTTGAAAATTCATTTTTTTATTTTTGGTTGAAAATTAATTTTTCTATCTGAAAATTTAACTATTTGGTTGAAAATTAATCTTTTCAACTTGAAAATTTAACTATTTGGTAGAAAATTAATGTATTTTGTTAAAAGTTGGTCTTTTTTTGTAAAAAATTTATCTTTTTGGTTGAAATTTTATCTTTTTTAGTTGATAATTCATGTATCTTTTTGAAAATTTGTCTTTTTTTTGGTAGAAAATTAAAACTTCTTTGTTCAAAACTATTCCAGTTGAAGAATTATTTATTGAGAATTCGTCTTTTTTGGAAAAAATTAATCTTCTTGGTTGAACATTCCACTGTTCCAGTTGAAGATTCATCATTTTAGTTGAAAATTTACTGTTTTATTTTTGGTTGAGAACTAATTTTCCTATCTGAAAATTTAACTATTCCATTTTCGGTTTAAAATTGATCTTTTTTTAGTTGAAAATTCAACTATTTGGTTGAAAATTAATCTTTTTAAGTTACAAATTCAACTATTTGGTTGAAAATTCATGTATTTTGTTGAAAATTAGTATTTTTTGTTAGAAAATTTATCATTTTATCTTTTATTTATTCATTATTTATTTATTTTATTTATTTATTCATCTTTTTGAAAATTTGTCTTTTTTGGTAGAAAATTAATCTTCTTTGTTCAAAAGTCAACTATTCCAGTTGAAGATTTATCATTTTAGTTGAAAATTTATCTCATTGGTTGAAAATTATTTTTTTGACTGAAAATTCAACTGTCTAATTTTTTTTGAAAATGTATCTATTTTCAGTATAAAATTAATGTATTTTGTTGAAAATTCATCTTTTTGTTTGAAATTTTAATTTTGTATTTTTTATTAAAAATTAATTTTTTTTGCTAAAAATTTAACTTCCGTTTTTAATTGAATTTTTTTTAGTTCAAAATTCAACTATTTGTTTAAAAAATTAATATTTTCAGTAGAAAATTCAGCTTTTTGATTGAAAATTCAACTATTTGTTCATCTATCTGGTTGAAAACGCAATATTTTTACTTGAAAAGTTAGGAATTTGAAGCGTTTTAAAATGAATTTAATATAGTTAATGTGAAATATATGCACTGAATTTCAAATATATGCAGATAAAATAAAAATTTGTTTGAATTATTATTCGAATTCTTGGACTTAAGGATCAAATTCAAGACATTATTAATTCTGATTCATAAAAAGAAAATTTACCAAAACCATCCCTGTTCCAAGCCAGAATTCGTCAAATTTTGAGAATTCCTTGTTCGAAATCAGAATTTTCGGAACTAAAAATTCTTTTTATTTCTAATAAATATTGGGCAGACTTTTAAACTTCCATCTTCCAAAGTAAAAAAAAAAAAGGAATTACTATATTTCTAAATTATAATAGAAAATGGTGTAAATAAATGTAATTGTGACTTGGAAGAGGGAACTTCCGTAAAGAATTCTATTTTTGACTTTCGAACAGTTAATTTCTGTAAATAATTATAATTTTGACTTTTGAAGAGGGAAGTTCCGTAAAGAATGATAGTTTTCACTTCGGAAGAGAGGATTTCCGTGAAGAATTATTTTTTGACTTGGAATAGAGAATTATTGACGTGGAACGAAATTTTACAAAATAATTTTAATTCTGATTTAGAAGAAGGGAATTACAAAAAAAAATCCCTGTTCAAATTCAGAATTATAATTCTTTTACAACAATCTCCGTTCCAAATTAGAATTATAATTGTTTTCCAAAAGTGCCTGTTCCAAATCAGAAATCTTTTGGATCTTTTGAAATAGCTAGAAATCTTTTGAAATCTTTAAAAGCGGTTTAAAATCACACAAATCTTTTGTACTCTTTTTAATTGACCGGCAAAAATTAACAATTGACCGAAAATTTGAAATCATTCATCGGTTAGACACCCCGAAGAAATTGTTGGTAAATTAGTCTGCGTCGAGTAGAGTCGTTTGAAATTGAATTTAGTTGACTCGATTTTTTAAAAGTAGACCTGGAAGTCATCGAATTTTGATACCAGACGTGTGTGGCAACCCTCAAATAATATTAATTTTGTTTAAAAATTTGTTTTCTCTTTTTCAGGCCTGCTCCGCGTGCCAAAACCATCTTATACAACAGTGGAAAAATTATTCACGCCAGGGCGTTCCTCACAGCGAACGAGGTTACACTCTTCGAAAAAGGCAGGCGCCTATGATGGATACCACCTTCATCTGTTACACCTGCGCCTTGGAACATCCATCCTCCAGTATTAGATTACTTTATTGTTGTCCGAACCCGGAAAAGGAGGCATTCTACCCCTTCATTTGTTCAATGAGGGCTCCACCAGGAGCAAGTCCGATCAGTCCTCAAGGAATGGTGCAAGTTTGTTCGCTCTGTTATAAATCCATTCCTCAAAAGCACGAAGCGCAGCCTGCCGAGTTTCTTCGACAAGGTAGAGTTCAATCTCATTAAAAGTTAGCCTAGAGCATCGGGAAAAAGCCCGGAATTTTTCAGATTTGTTTCTACTTTCGCAATAAATATCGTCTCGCTCTTTTGACAAAAATGTAACCTGGAAGTTAGCCTAGAGCATCGGGAAAAAGCCCGGAATTTTTCAGATTTGGTTTTACTTTTGCAATAAATATCGTCTCGCTCTTTTGGCAAAAATGTAACCTGGAAGTTAGCTTAGAGCATCGGGGAAAAGCCGGTAATTTTTCAGATTTTGTTTTACTTTTGCACTAAATATCGTCTCGCTCTTTTGGCAAACAAAAAAAAATCCTTTGAATTGTGCTCACTTACGAGATATCTCCGTTCATTTTAGAAGATCATTTTGTGTTTAAAATTTGGAAGTTAATGTTTCTTGAATGCATGTTCCTTTTATATTAAGGAGCGAAATTTTTATTATTAATTACTTTACATAGTAATTAGATAGGCAACCTAAATTTATGTAAGTAACTGCCAATAATTGGCATGTCTTCAAATAAAAAATTTAGCCACTTCCGGCCATTTGGGAGGCATAAAAGTATAATGTTACCATATCGAGCAAAGATTGAAGTATGATTTCCCGAAGAAAGTCCAAAATCTATATTTTAGATTCTGTGGTTCACAAAAACGCGAATATCTACTAAACTACGATCGACAGGATTTTTTCAGAATTTGAATGAGAACTGAATTAATAGAACCTAATAAAAAAATCGAATTTTCTTGCTTGAAAGTGAATTCTGTTTAATTTAAAAGTTTACTATTATATTTTTGGTTACGAATTCTACTATTTGGTTGAAAATTTAATTATTTTGTTGAACTTTCAACTATTTTGTTGAAAAGTAATCTTTTTTCTTGGTTGAAAATTTATCTCTTTCGGTCGAAATTTAATTCTTCTTATTTGAAAGGTAGACTATTATATGTTTGATTCCGAATTCATCTCTTTTGGTTAAAAATTCTACTATTTGGTTGAAAATTTTATTCTTTGGTTGAAAGTTTTACTATTTTGTTATAACTTTTTAACAAAATTTTTGACTTTTCAACCAAATAGTTGCATTTTTATCCAAGAAGGATGAAATTTCTATTTAAATAAATAAATAAATTAAAAAGACAAATTTTCCATAATAAAAATTTGAATTTTCATCCAAAAATTAAGTAATCTATTTTGGTTGAAAATTCAATTGTCTTCTTGAACATTCGTCTTTTTGGATAAAAAATTTGTTCCTTTGGATTGAGTAATCATTTGTTGCTAGAAAGGCCATCTTTTTTTGGTTGAAAATTCATCTTTTCGGTTTGAAAGTTAATTTTCTTAAATTGAAAACTCTACTATCATACTTTTGGTCCAGAATTCATCCCTTTTGGTTAAAAATTCTACTACTCGGATAAAGATTTAATTATTTTTTTGAAAATTCAACTACATTTTCTTTAAAAGTAATATTTTTTTGGTTGAAAGTTTATATACGCTAAAGAATTAGGCCAAAAGAGGAAACCCGATAACATCTTAAATTATTGAATTTCATTTTTTTTGATTTTATTAAAAAGTAATATTTTTGTTCAAAAATTTGATTGTCTATTGAACATTCATCTCTCTATCCTTTTAGATTTAAAATTCGTCTTTGGGTAAAAAAGTCATCTTTTTTGGTTGAACATTGGTCTTTTTTGGTTGAACATTGGTCTTTTATGGTTGAAAGTTCATTCTTTTTAATTGAAAAGTTTACTGTTGTATTTTTTGTCCAGAATTCATCTTTTTTGATAAGAAATTCCACTATTGGGTTGACAGTTTAATTATTATGTTGAAAATTCCACTCTTTTTTTTTAATTAATTTTTACTGGTCGAAAATTCAACTGTTTTGTTGAACATTTATCTTTTTGGATAAAAAATGTATCCTTTTTGGATTGAAAATTCATCTTTCAGTAGAAAAATTATCTTTTTTGGTTGAAAATTCAACTGTCTTCTAAAATATTCGTTTTCGCCTTGAAAATTTAACTACTTGGTTAAAATTTAAACTATTTTGTTGAAAAATTTTTTTTTCATGACTTGAAAGTTCAATTATTTGGTTGTTAATGCAAGTAGGTAGAAAATGTAACTATTTGGTTACAGATTCAAAATTTTTATTGAATTCGACTTAAAATATTAGGGATATGGTATCTAAATTAATGTTATTTAGAAGAATTTATTCCCATATTATTCCTATATTTTCTTAAAAAGACATCCTATTTCCCCTGTTTTGAGAACATTTTGAGATCTGACGTCTGAAATCACTTTTACAATAACTTACTTTATATCTTTTACCTTGGAGTTAGAGAATGTTTAATTAATTTCAAATTTTATATAATAAAGCAATTAGTATTTAATAATTACTATTATTATAAACGCTTAAAAGTTAACCAGAAAAAGCGTAATTTTCCACCGGGAAACCGGGAAGTTAGCCTAGAATTTTTTTTTTTCAAAGTTAGAGTGGCCATCCTGAATATGGTAATACTTTCAGTTCGAAAACACACCAGCTTTTTTGAAAACGAGTCTCACCAAAATTGACTTTATTTCAGGTCAGTCGCCACGACCTGCAGCCACCAAGTCTCCAGCGAATTCTGCAACCGGAAGTGATATTAGGTTCAAGCCTTACGATTTGAACAAATCGTCAACGTCGAGTAAACAACGTACGGCGAGTGTCAAGGGTGCGAGCTCCAGTCAACGAAATTCTCCTAATAACGGTCCTGCCGAGAATGGCACTCTGGGCCAAAACTATAGGTGTTACATTTGCGAGAGGCTTTATCCTCGCAATCACATGGAATGGTAAACAATTCTTGCTCAGACTTTAGTTTTAAAACTAAGTTTAAGAGACTGATTAGAAAAGCTGAACGTTCTTATTTTGTTGGTCACATTTTAAGCAAAAAATTACTCGGGCGAGTCGCGGACATTAAGTAGTTTGAACGCGGCTAGCGCTCGGATGGGTGACCGTTTGTGATTTACGTCTAGGTTGTGTATTCACTGCGTTTAACTAATCTCGAATAGGAGTTTTGACGCCGATAATGGCTGTGTATGCTCGATGATATCGAATTCCGACAGTTGGAGAAACGGCTGTACTCGGGAAAATGGTTTTCTGCAGTTTTCCTCTCCCCTGACCAAAGTTCTAGGCAAATCCGAATACTTATAATTAATCTGGATGCAGCTGAGCGTTCTAACTGGACGGGATTAAATTCATATAATTATTCTAAGCCGACCTTAGTGAAGTGAAATCTTCACAAGGGCATTAGACTGTGCGACTTTTTGCAATTTCTTGAAGAAAAATGCGACTAATTGATTTTTTCCATTTTTCTCAGCAAATCGCTATACTAAGTTTCAATTTTAACCACATATAAACTTTTAAAATTGGAATTCAAAACTATAAAAAATTGTACCATTTTAATTGAGAACATTGAAATTAAATAATTTCTCATTAAAGCTTTATATTTGGACATTTTTTAAATAATAGCGTGTAAATTTGAACAACTTCTAATTTCCTGCATCCCTGTTCAAAGTTTTAATTTTTTCAAATATCAAGCCTTAATAGTTGGGCATTTTTAAGCCAGAAACGTTTAAAATCAATTAATTTCAAATTTAATTATGGTCTTCACACCTATTCCCCCCCTTTTTTTTTAAATTATTCCCTTTTTTTCCCCCCTCTTTTTAAGAAACTTTCCCTGTTTCTTGTTTTTTGTTTAAATGCGAACTGAATTAATAGAACTAAATAAGAAAATCCAACTATTTTGGGTTGAAAGTTAATTCTTCTTGGTTAAAAAGTGGACTATTTGGTTGAAAATTTAATTACTTTGTTCGAAATTCATATTTTTTGGTCGAAAATTCAACTGCTTTGTTAAATCTTCGCCTTTTTGTGTAGAAAATTCACCTTTCAGATTGAAAATTCATCTATTGTGGTAGAAAAGTCATCGTTTTCGTTGAAAATTTATCTTTTTTGGTTGAAAATGAACTTTTTTGTTGAAATTTTAACCTATTATTTGAAAATTCGACAATTTGGTTGAAAATTCCATTATTTTGTCCAAGTCATCTTCCTCGTTCAAAAATGCAACTGTTTTGTTGGAAACTCATCTGTCTTCTGAAAAATTCGTTTTTTTTTTGCATTTTTTTTTTAATTCATCCAGTTGGTTGAAAATTCATCCTTCTTCGTTGAAAATGATTTTCGTTTTGTTTTGAAAATTCAAAATTTCCGATTGATAATTCATCTATTTGGATAAAACTTCAATCACTTTGTTAAAAATTCCTCTCTTTCGCTGGAAAATTCATCTGTTTTGGTGGAAAATTAATTTTGTGGTTGAAAATTCAACTTTTTAGTTGAAAATTTAGCTTTCTTGATCGAAATGTAACTCTCTTGTTGAGAATTTATCTCTTTTGTGGTAGAAATTTCATCTTTTTTTGGTTAAAAATGCAACTTTTTGGTCGACAGTTAGTAAACTGTTTTGGTTGAGGATTCAACTGTTCTGTTAAAAATTAGTAAATATCTGCACGTACCGAAAAAATCGAAATAGCCCCTTTCTCAGCTATTTTTGTACCGAAAAATCCAGCTGTTTAAACCAAAATTTTGTATACATGTTTTTGCAAAAAATCTCGAAAAGAAACTAAGTTGTTCTTTGGACTTTTGTCATATCTTGTGTCATTTCTGCCAAAAAATGTGAATTTTCGTTTTTCAAAACAAAATTCCCTCTTCTCACCAGCGCTCGGGCAGAGGGCAGATTATCAGGCCGACTGTTGAAAATTGAATTATTTTGTTGAAAGTTCATATTTTTTGGTCGAAAAATTTAATTATTTGTTGAATCTTCGCCTTTTTGGATAGAATATTTATCCTTTTGGATTGAAAATTACTTTTTTACAGTAAAAAAGTAATATCTTTTTGTTGAAAATTTATCTTTGGTTGAAAATGAACTTTTTTATTGAAATTTATAAATTGCAGAAGAGAAAATATGGGAAGTCCAAAGTGGATTTATGCCAGGAAGATCATGTACGGATCAGATATTTAGCCTACTATCCGTCCAAAAAGTTTAGGCACCGCGATTTTGGTACAGATTTTCCTTAAAATCTCAGCGGAAAAAAAATCTAAAAATATGGGACCACATGCATGTTGAAGCTGAAGGTTTTGCCAATCCAGATACGTAGTTTCAAAATTTTGAGATGAATAGCAATTATTTCTGGGCGAGTGAAAGATGAAAAAGCGTAATTATCCCATCATCATTTCAGAATACTCAACTTTGAATGG
>CAKNXH010002442.1:273520-348860 GCA_932178445.1 Andricus quercusramuli
CCATTCAAAGTTGAGTATTCTGAAATGATGATGGGATAATTACGCTTCTTCATCTTTCACTCGCCCAGAAATAATTGCTATTCATCTCAAAATTTTGAAACTACGTATCTGGATTGACAAAACCTTCAGCTACAACATGCATGTGGTCCCATATTTTTAGACTTTTTTTCCGCTGAGATATTCAGGAAAATCTGTACCAAAATCGCGGTGCCTAAACTTTTTGGACGGATAGTAAGACAGGTCGCAGAAAAAAGTTTGAGAGTAGGAAAGAAAGTTTTTTGTGCATTTATCGATCTAGAAAAAGCATTCGACACGGTAAATAGAAGTAAACTTTGGGAAGTCCTTAAAGAGTATGGAGTGAATGGAGGGCTCCTACAAGCAATAAAAACAATATATACAGGTAGTAAAGCGAGTGTAAGGGTAAATGGGAAAAAGAGTGAATGGTTCGATATTATGCAAGGCGTGAAACAAGGATGCGTTATGTCCTCGTGGCTATTTATCATATTCATGGATAAGTGTCTTAGAACTGCCCTCTTCGACGAAAAAGGTGTAGATCTCGAAACCGTCAAGGTACGTGGGTTGGCTTTCGCGGATGACAAGATTGTTATGGCAGAATCAGTCGAAGACTTGCAAAGAATGTTGAATAAACTTAATACAAGCATGAAGAACATGGACCTCAAAATTAACGTGAATAAAACGAAAGTCATGGTGTTTGAGGGAAAAAGTGAGAAAACAATATGCAACATAGTCCTAAATGATGAGAAATTAGAACAAGTTGACAAGAACGTATATCTAGGTAGTCTATTCACTAACGACGGAAAAATAGATGCGGAGTTAGATAGGCGCATAAATCAGGGTAAGCAGGTTATCGGTAGAGCAAAGTCCATCCTCACAAATAAAAACATATCAAAAAAAGCTAAAATGGCCATACATAACTCTATTTTCGTACCGACTGTACTATACGGTAGCGAGACATGGACCTGTCAAGGAAAGGACAGGAGTAAAATCAACGCGATCGGCATGAAACCTCTGCGCATAATATGCGGGAAAACACTGATGGACAAAGTACGAAACGAGACAATCCTCAAAGAATGTGGTACAGGGGAGACACTAGTTGACATATGGGAAAGAAATCAGCTAAGGTGGTTCGGACATCTTGAAAGAATGAAAGATGAACGACTGACCAAGCAAGTGTATAAAGGTAAAGTAAATGGCAAAATGCCCAGAGGTAGACCGCCGAAAGAATGGTTAGAATCTGTGAATGAGACACTAATACGAAGAGACATAAGAAGCCATAGAAATACAAGAGCCTGCATGAAAAAATGCATGGACATGAATGAAGCTAGAGTAGTATGCCAGGACAGAAATATGTGGCGACAAATAGTTTATAAACAGAGTGACAATAGAGTGAATGATGCCTGAAACAAAGACCTTGGATACTAATGGGCCCAAGTGGGGAACCATACATAATAATTTTGTGAGGCTCCTCATTTGGGGTGATCGCTAGAGAGATTGATCAGCAACCTGGGTCGGAGCAGTGTTGCGGAGTGAACGTGTCATTTATATAAACAACACGAGAACTCCAGATCAATCTAAAACATCTATACATAACACCTACATACCCATCCACCCTATACCCATATACCGATCAACCTCATACCTATATACCTATTTCACTACCTTCCAACCGAACAAGTCACGCCTACCCCGGAAGGGAAAAGGCTTAATGGTATAATAAAATAATAATTGAAATTTCAACGGTTTATAAAAAAAATCGTCTTTTTGGCATTAGAATGCAACCATAGGGTTCCAAATTTACCTATTTTGTTGGAAATTTATCTCTTTTGATTAAAAGTACAACTATTCGGTTGTAAATGCATCTGTTTGGTTAACATTTTTTTTTTTTAATGCAACCATTTCGTGAACAATTCATCTTTCTCGGTTGAAAACGACCTATTTATTGAAACCTCAACTTTTCAGGCTGATAATTCCACTGTCTTCTAAAATAATCGTCTTTTTGGCTTGAAAATTCAACTATTTGGTTGAAAATGCAACTGTTTCTAGTTAAGGTTTAATCTCTTTTCTTTGAAATTTTGACCACTTGATTGAAAATTCATCTTTCGGGATTGAAAATTTAAGTTCTGCTTTTGTTTCATTCGACTTTTTAGTTCGAAATCTTACAAATTAAAAGTGTATTGTTAAGAAGAAAATAAATTTCGAAGGATTTTATACATATTTCGTCAAAAATCTCGAAAAGAAACAATTTTTTTCATATCTGGTGTCGTTTTGGCAAAAAATGCGAATTTTCGTTTTTCAAAGAAAATTTTTTCTCTTCTCACCAACCCTCGGGAACAAGGGAGACTATCATGGAATATATTATTTACATTCGGACGGATATGAAAAAAATCAAGGAAAAAAAACGGTGGGGTGTTTGGGTAAATTGACTTTGATCATGTTCAGAAAAACCATCGCCATTTGTCACTTTTGAACTCTTTATTAATTTTGTCACGGATTTCTGAAAAGGACGAGAAATTCTGTCAGAATCAGAAAGTAAACAAATTAATACCTATATTAGATTAAAAAGTATCACACCCTTAACAAAAAGTTTTCGATTTAAAAAAATCAAATGCTAATAACTTTGTCATAAAAGTTTTTTCGGCAAATCGGTAAGATACGTGTCGTCTTCTACTATGTGAAAAACAGCATATTTGAGTAGCAAATGACTTTGTGACTTGAAAAAATGCTCTTTAAAATAATTGGGAATAAAGGGAGCCCGAGGCCTGGAATTAAATTTCTTAAGTTAGAAACCACGTTCCTAGCGTATTCTCTTAAGTTTCCAATGTAAGTCAAAGTGTCTATGAAAGTACAGCCAGGCCACTTTTTTTTAGGTCTACACAACTGAATAATATAACATGATAATATTGTTTTGTAGTACCTAATCTGACACCTAATTTTTGTTCGTTAGGTTATCGACAAGTCCAGAAGGAATGAATTCGCATGCTATGCACTTCCCGTGTCTGAGAGGCATGGCGCGAACTTCGGAAAATGCTTGTATGGACAGTCATGGAAGAGTGTTAGCTTGCAGCCACTGTGTTAATCATCTGGCGCAACAGTGGGAAAATATGGATGCTGAGAGAGTACCTTTGGAACGCCGAAGGTTAGTTTCAATCACCACCATTCAGAAGCGGTGGAGCCTTTTTTCCTAGAGGGGGGCAGGGGCATAAACTTATAATATTGAATGGCTTTCACGATGATTCAATGTAATACATTTAAATGAGGTTTTTTGGGTTTCAATCGTGTGCACACGATTGAAACCCGAAAAAACTCCTTTAAAAATATTATACTATGTAAAAATTGAACATAATAAATAATAAATAAACAATAAATAGTAAATAATCAATAATAAATACAGGTATAACGTTCATATTGCCAAAGATTTCAAAGATTGCACAAAGATTTCTGTGAGTACCCAAAGATTTCACAGGTTCCGCAAAGATTTTGGATAGATTTAAACTATTTTCACAAAGATTCACAAAGATTGAAATAATTTTTTAAAGATTTTACAAATATTTCACAAAGATTTCGGATAGATTAAAAAGATTTCAGGGTGCACAGTCTTCCCCTTTTTTTCTTATTTTCCCCTTTTTTCTTGAAATTCTCCTTTTTTCCCCCTATTCTCAAAAAACTTCCCCTTTTTCCCTTTTTCTCTTTAAATATACGATATTTGAAAATACAATATTTGAATTACGCGGAAATTCTCTGAAATTGGGATGTGTACCCATTATTGAATAATAATTAAAGCAATTATAGCACTTAAATAAATTATTTATGAATAAATAAGGTACCAATAACATCACAAAATATACAGTACTTTCTAAACAAATATTAGAAAGTGAACGCTTTATATACCTACTTAATTAAAAAATGGAATATTCCAAATTCATCAACTGCAATGTTAAATATTCTAAGTTAAGCAATTTTTAATTTGAGTTTAAGAGCACTGAAGAGCAGGGCGGAGTGAAAATGATGAAACATATCAAATCGTTGAAGCTGAGGGGAAAAAACTTGTGGAATGGCATTCGACAAAAGTGAAACAAATTTTTAATCAGTAAAATTTAACGATTTCAAATAAAAAATATGTCTTATTGGTTCAAACATTATGACGAATCTTTTATATTTACAGCTTTTACTAATGAACAATAATAAAAAATGCAACATTTAAAAATAAATTTTCTTGCGCAGTAAAATTTTTTTTTAATATGTGCACAAACATGTTCTTTTGGATTAAGTCATATGCACTTTTAAAAAAAAAGTTGAATATGTCGAACCTGAAATTCGTTCAGCTTGAACCAAAGAAACCTTCCATCATTTTATTTTTTCGAAAAAAAAACTTTTGTCGTGATTTAGGATTTTTGGGATTTCATCTTTTTTTTTTGCGATTTTGGAACTTTATAAGTACCACGAAAAGAACTGTTTCCCATTTAAAAAAATTATAACATGTTTCTTTGGTTCAAGCTGAAGAAATTTCAGGTTCGAATCAATCCAAAAAACAGGTTTTTGTACATTTTCAACAAATTCTAAACAAGGCGAAATTTTTGTTTAATTTAAAAAATTTTTAAGTGTAAATTTAAAAAAGATAACAGAATATATTAACCGATTTCAAAATTTTTTTCTTCACTTGTTTTGGATGTCGGACCACAAATTGTTATTCCTCGGCTCAAGCGGTTCAATTAATTTCAGCATTTTTACTTCGCTCTACCGAACAGTGTAGTTTTAAACTTACTTTGAAAATATTAATTATAGTAACGGAGAAATGACAAATCTTGGAAAGAAATATTTATGAGAACGATGTTGAACATATCCAAATTGTGTATTTAACTAATTTTTTTTTTCTCGGACTTTTTTAAATCACTGTGAATGAATTTCCAACGACCTTAGTATATCCAGTTTTTAACAATAAATATAAAATAAATAAATAAATATATAAAAATATAAATATAAAAAGATTGTTTATTCTTCGCAAAGACTTCTATTATTTCACAAAGATTTTACATAGATTTGAAAGATTGGACGAAAATTTCAAATATTTCGCAAAGTTTTCAGATAAATTTCAAAGGTTTCAATGACTTCCCAAAAATTTCGGGTAGATTTAAAAAAGTTCACAAAGACTTCAATGATTTCTCAAAGATTTAAATAATTTCACAAATATTACAAATATTAGTCATTGAAAAAATTTTCACAAAAAAGTAAAATAAAAAAACAAAACCGTTTTTACAGTAATATACTAATAAATACAATAAATTACAACCAAAATTACAAGAAAGTACAACTTTTTTTCTGATATTGGGGTGAATTTTGTAAGTTTTTTGTATTTCATTGTATATTGTTGTATTTTATTGCAGTTTTTATTTCCTATAAGAATTCGCAAAAATTTGCGACTAGAAGAATTTACAACTACAAGAATCTACAGGAATTTGTATGTTTTGCAGCCAAAAAGTTGTTCTTTTTCGACCTAGGATGACCAGTATTAAGAATGTTGCAATGAGATAATTTTAAATTAAGATGTGTACATGAATGATCGCTGTTACAAAAAAAGCTTATATGTTTAAGATTTAAAGGAATGGTAGAATATTAAAAGGCAGTAATGAATAATCGTTATTAAACAAGAAAAAACCTTATGTTTGAAGTTTTTTCCCATAAAAAATATAGTAATTGATTAGACACCATAAATATCTGTCCTTTAAAATTATGTCTCTGCAATATTCTCAATATTTGTCATCCTAGGTCGAAAAAGAACAACTTTCTGACTGCAAATGAAAATTGTGCTATTGAGAAAGAATTGATTAAATTGAAGTAAATTTTTTTTAATTTTCCAGTTTAACGGCTTTTAATTAATAATTATTTAATTGAAAAGTGTCAAAAACTTCCATTTTGTACGCTGTTTATTTAAGATTGATACATCTATATTCTGCCCACTCAAGTAGGTTTCGATAGAATTATAGTAAGTGTATTACAAATATAATTCTACATCATCCAGAGTTCAAATGTTTTAATTTTAATGGCCGTGATCAATTCTTTCTCAATTGTTCAATCTTTATTTGCAGTCAAAAAGTTGTTCTTTTTCGACTTAGGATAACAAATGTTGAGAACATTGCAAAGACTTAATTTTAAATGACATATATTGTGTCCAATAAAACTACAAACGTAAGGTTTTTTGTTGTTTAATAATGATTATTCATATTGATTATTGTCTTTTAATATTCTACTATTCCTTTAAAGTTTAAACATATAAGCTTTTTTTTAATAGCGAGCATATACACATCTTAATTTAAAATTGTCTCATTGCAATATTCTAAATATTTGTTATCCTAGGTCGAATAAATCGGAAGTTGTACTTTCCTGTAATTTTTGTTGCAATTTATTGTATTTATTTATAGATTCCTGTACATTTTTTTTTGTTTTCTGTACTTTCTTGTACATTTTTTTCCACCAGGGTTGTACATTTCTACAATGAACTACCAGTATTTACAACTAATTTTCAGTACATTTTTCCAATATTTCTACTTTTTTCAAATTTTGTATTTTTTTGTAAAGATTTGTAATTTTCTACAATAATTTACGTAAAATTAAAAGTGTTTTCGTGATGTCAAACAACGAAACTTAAAAAAATGTTAAATTCTGTAGTTTTCTGTAATACGTTGTAGATTTTTACAACGAAGTAAAAAAAAATTAATAAAAAGTTATACAGATTTTTAAATTGTAGAAACTTATACTTTATTGTTTTTTTACTCTTTTTTAGTTGTAGAAACTTATACTTTATTGTTATTTTTTTACTTTTCTACAAGAAAATACAGGAAAAAATTAGCGATTTGTATTCATTTGTATTTTTTGTTTGTTAAATTTGGTGCATTTCATTACAAAAAAGTACAAGTTTGACAAATAATTACAGTTGTAGAAATGTTGTACTTTCTTGTAAAATTTGTTTCCACCAGGAGAAACATCCCATTATTTATGTTGAATATTTTACAGTACATGCATCTAAATAAATATAGAGTCGAGGAATTAAGTCATTCTGGAAATCTGGTGTACATCTTTAATGAAATCTGGTGGAATCACTGGAAATCTTTGCAGTCCTTTGAAATCGTGCGAATTCTTTTGTTAATGTTATAAATCCCTTACATTTTTTAGAATCATGTGGAAATCTTTGAAATCCTTTGAATATCATGGATATCGTACAGAATCACTGAAAATTCCTTTAAAACGATTGACCTTCCTGGTAATCTCTTAAAATTTTTTTAAAACTGTGAAAATCCTTTAAATCTGCAAAATCCCATAAAAATTCCTTATTATCAGGGTGTCTAGCGGACCGGGAAACCGGGAAAAACCCTGGAATTTTATTGGACCTTGAAAAAACCGGGAAAACCCCGGGAATTTTTTGTATTTGATCGAAAAGTCGACTTTTTTCTACTTAATTTTCTTTTTATTCCATTTCCACTTTATCTACAGTCGCAAGGTTCCTTTTTATGCTTATCCTAAGTACCTATTTATGTAATTTTTGACATTCTCATCCTAATGAGAAGGTATTGGTTTTATGTAAAATTTGTCTTAGTCGGGTTTCATCAAATCTCCACGTTTTGAGACCCACTAAGTCAGAAAAAAAACGATTTTTACGAAGGTAAAATCTGTCTGTAAATCTGTCTGTAATCTGCAATCTGTCTGTAGTCTGTTATCTGTAGTCTGTCTGCAGTCTGTACACACTTTTTTAAGACCTAAAAGAAAAAGACAAGTTCGTCAGTCAGCTATTTTGGATCAAAATTCAAAAAGTTATAGCATTTTCAAACTTTTTGAGACCATTTTTTTAAGAGTTGAAAATTCTATGTACCTACAAGATTATCATAACAACTTTTTGAGTTTTCTTCAAAAAATCGAACATTCAAATTGTGTGCTCGAGCAACGGGCAGATTTTTTCTATGTATATTATGTTGAAATTCCTGTTTCTATGTACACATGGACTTCAAAAAATCACAAAAAGACATCTAAAACTTGGTCGGGGGAAAAATATTTGACCGGAAAAAAACCGGGGAAAACCCGGGAATTTCAAATTGCCTGATCACTAGACACCCTGATTATTCTTTGAGAAGCGTGGAAATTCCTTAAAACCATTGAAATTTCCTGAAATTCCTTAAAACTATCGAAACTCCGCTTTTTCTCTTAAAATCCTTTGAAATCTTTTGAAATCCCTTAAAATACCTTAAAATCCTGTAAAACAATTTAAAAACTGTGAAAATCCTTTAAATCGCTTGACGTCTTGAAAACCTCATAACAATAACTTATAAACCGTGAAATCTTTGAAATCCGTTTAAAATTAATTGAAATTTTTTAAATCCCTGGGAATATTTCCAAATCTTTTGACATCCCTTACAATAAATTAAAATCCATTACGATCTTTAGAAAAAGCTATTAAAAATCCTCGAACTTCTTGAAAATCCTATATAATTTTCGGATATCCTTCAAAGTTCCGTTAAGTCTTTTAAAATCTTACGAAATCCTGTAAAATCCGTTGATATACATTATAATCTTTTAAAATCGCTTGAAATATTTTAAAATATATTTTTTTTAATCCTGAAATATTTTAAAATCTTAGGAAACCTCTTTAAGTCTCTTCAAATCTTCGAAATCTCATAAAAATCCCCTGGTATCCTTCAAAAGTGATGGAAATACTTCGGTAACACATGAAATAATTTTAAATCCTTTAAAATCGTGGAAATCCCTTAAAATCTCTAAAAGTCTGTTAAAACCCTTGAAATTCCTTGAAATATTTGGAAATCTGATGAAATCTCTTTAAAATTAATTCAATTTTTGAATAGTGATGAATTAATAAATTTTACTAATTTGTTATTAGGAGTAACTGAGATTCATAACTAGAATTGAATCACTGATTGACATTATTAAAAATTGCAACTGATTAGAATTTTAGTTTTAGATTCCATTTAATCATTTGAAATCCCGTGAAATTATCGAAAATTCTTAAATCACTTGAAATCGTTTAAAATTTTCATGAAAACCCTTCAAATCTTCGAAATCCTATTAAAAATGCCCTCTGATATTTGAATCCCCAATTAAAACACATTAATCTTCAAGCAAATAGTAACATTTTTAATAAAAAAAGAATTATTTTATACGACAAAAGACGAATTTTCAACAAAATACATAAAATTTTGTACCAAATTGTTCAATTTTTCAACCGAAAATACTAACTTTCTACAAAACAGTTGAATTTTCAACAAAAAAGTTCATTTTCCTTCAATCAGTGGAATTTACAACAAAATAGTTGAATTTTCAGTTAAAAAATTCATTTTCAACTCAAAATAGGCAAATTTTCAACTAGAATTATGAATCTTCAAACAAAAAAATAAACTGAAAAATTCCTGTTCAAGTATTTTAATGTTTCTTAGATCAAAATTCAAATAATTGGTGAAAAAATTGTATTTTTTAGTTGAAAAATCGTATTCTTTGGTAGAAAATTAATCTTATGGTTTGCAAATTAATCTTTTTGTTCAGAAACTCATCTTGTTGGTTGAAGATTCAAGCATTCCAGTTAAAATATGCATCATTTTGGTTGAAAATTCATCTTTTTCACTGAAAATAAAAGTATTTGGTTAAAAAATTGTATTTTTTAGTTAAAAAATCGTCTTTTTTACTAGAAAATTAATCTTCTGGTTTGAAAATTAAGCTTCTTGTTTAGAAACTAATCTTTTTGATTAAAAAATCTGATATTCCAGTTAAATATTCTTCATATTAGTTGAAAATGCAGCTTTTTGATTGAAAATAAAAGTACTTGGTTGAAAGTTAAACTCTTTTGTTAAAAATTTATCTTTTTAATTCAAAATTCCTCTATGCCAGTTGAAGATTCTTCATTTCAGTTGAAAATTCATCACTTTGATCGAATTTTTTTTTTGTGGAAAATTAATTTTTTTATTGAAAATATAACTATTCCATTTTTTGTTGAAAATTGATCTTTTCAGTTCAAACTTTAATTATTTGGTTGAAAATTGATCTTTTTTAGTTGAAAATTTAATTATTTGGCTGAGAATTCATGTATTTTGTTGAAAATCGTCTTTTTTGGTAGAAAATTGTTTGGTTGAAAATTCAACTATTTAGTTAAAAATTTATCTATCTTGTTAAAATTGAAATATTTTTAGATGGAAATTTATGAATTTGAAGCGGTTTGTATTGAATTGTTAAGTAAAAGGCGATAAAGTGAAAATTTGTTTGAATTATCATTCAAATGAGACAAATTCAAGAAATGAATAATTATGTTCTTAGTATTATTTAACTATTTAATTAATCGATGGTGCTAATGTGTTGAAGAATTTTTGCAATATAATTTCTCAAAGCTTTCTAAAATGAAAAAAATTAATTGAATCCCTAGAAACGGAAAGAACCTTATTTATAATAAACTCGCGAAATTGTATACATATTCGGAGTTGATTGTTTAAAAAAATGTGAAAAATTTTACCATGAAAAATGATATCTAAAAAAATTTGAGATACCTGGAAAAATCTGGAATTGTCAGGGAAATTTTTTTCCAGGATTTGAGTAGACACCCTGAATAAGAAGTTAAATTTGTTATGATTTATTTCAGGTACGATATTCCTAGTCCTCATCCAAATGGCGACGTGAGTCGCTCGATCGCCACACCGACAAGTTCAAGTTCCGAAAGAACTTTCGGCAGCAATCCAGGAACGTCGAGCAGTTCAATTTACTGTTTCCTTTGCGGTTTACACAGCGATCTTACTCTCGCGAGAGTATTGTATGGACATCCGCAAGGTCGCAATGCTCCCTTTTTCCCGGAGCTTTTGCGTCACCAGTCGCCGACAAATGCTGAACAACTTCGAGAAGACGGTTCGGCACTTGTCTGCACCTTTTGCTATCACTCTCTTCTGTCGCAGTGGCGCCGATACGAATCTCTGACTGGTGGTCAGCAAGTCAACGCCCCGGACAGGCAATACAACACTCATGATTATTGTTGCTACGTATGTGGCATAACCACCTATAGAAAGCGAGTCAGAGCTCTTCCGGTGAAGGACTTTCCTTTTCTGAGGTACCATCGACAACCGGAAAAAAGTTTGCTGCTTGAGAATGGAGACTTTGCGGTGGTTTGTTTGGACTGTTATGAGACACTGAGGACACAGAGTCTGGAGTATGAGAGATGGGGTCTGCCGGTCGAGAAGAGGGAATATAATTGGATTGTTCAACCTCCACCGCCTGAAGATAGTCCTGAAGCTGCGATCGCGAGACTGCCCTCGGGGGAACGTTCGGAGAAAGTGGTGAGTCGATTTTTTTTCTTTTCTTTTTTTTTTTTAATAGAAAAAGATAACAAAAAATGAAGTTATTTACAAATTTTAAGTTTGGTTTAAATTGCTAACTTTTACAATCATGATATCATTCAGTTTACAATGCTTAATCATTCTAAAATATTTTACTTTGAAAATTTTCTATTCTAGATCTGGATTTTTAGGCGTAAATTTTAATTAAAAGAATTTTAAAATGCTGTTTTGAAGTCTTAAACAATAAACATTAAATGTGTTTGAAATTGAAATTCTTGGATAAAAAGTGGGTTTAGTTTTTTGTTGGAAAATCGTATTTTTTGGTAGAAAATTAATTTGAGCAGTAAGACGCAGTACTCAATTGATTAAATAAAATATTGACCTCGAATAAGTTATTTGTATAATTTATAAACTCAGGGAATGAACATACAAGTTTATTATTTTATTCAAAACTCAACAATTTTATAACAAACAAAAAAGTATCTTTTTGGTTGAGAATTCAACTATTTTGTTAAAAATTGTAATTGTTAATTAATCATTAATTTTTTAAATTGAACAGTACTTTAAGTATTAAAAAGTAAAGAATAATTGATTTTTATGACCATTTTGAATTTGTTCAAAATTAAATAACTTACTTGAGTTTACTTGAAATACTTCAATCTTCATCTAAAACATATTGATTTTCAACCAATTGAATTTTAAACCAAAAAAGATGAATTCTCAGCAATAAGATACTAACAGTTGATATTTTAACCGAGAATTTTTTTTTGTTTTAAATAAAAAAACTGTTGAATTCAATCAAAAAGGACGAAATTCCAACAAAGTAGTTGAATCCTCGTCCAAAAGAGATTAATTTTCAACCGAACATTTGCATTTTTAACCAAAAAGATGAGCTTTATATAAAGAAGTTGAATTTTCAACGAAATAGTTACATTTTCAACACAGAAGATTAATGTTCTACCAAAAAAATAGAATTTTCAACAAATTAAATACATTTTCAACTAAACCTTTTCAACAGTGAATGTAACCTTAGTCCAAATTTTATTTGACTAATTTTTAGTTGAAATTTTTTTCGTTTCTAAAATTTTTAATTAAATAGTTGAATTTTCAAACTAAAGAAGACCAAAAATGTTTAACCAAAAATGTAATAGTTACATTTTCATTTAAAAAAATTATTTTTCAATAAAGAAAAACTGACTTTTCTACAAAACAGTTTTGTTTGGTATCAAATAGTCAAATTTTTTACTAAGTTATTGAATTTTCAACTACAATTATGAATCTTCAATAAAAAACTAACTTTTAATAACATACTTCCACTTTTAACCAAGGAGTTGAATTTTCAATCTAAAAAGATTAATTTTCAACGAAAAATGTAATAGTTGATATTTCAACAACAAAATATTGTAATTTAAAATAAAAAGCAGTTAGATTTATCCAACAAAGACGACTTTCAACAAAAGAGTTGCATTTTTAAGTCACAAAAAAAAATATTTTCTGCCAAAAGGACGAATCTTCAGCAAAATACATCAGTTTTCAACCAAATAGTTAAATTTTATACCAAATTTGTGAATTTTCTACAAAATAGTTGAATTTTTAACCCGAGAATACGAACTTCTAAGAAAAAAGTTAATTTACAACAAAAAATGGAATAGTTCAATTTTTAGCTGAAAAGATTAATTTAAAAAAAAAAATAACTAATAAATTTCAAAAAAATATTTCAATTTTTCAACTAAAATTATGAATCTTCAACCGGAATAGTTAAATTTTCAATTCAGAAAATTAATTTTCAACCACAGAAAAAAGTACTGTCAAGAAAATAGTTAATTTTTCAACCAAAGAGATGAATTTTTAACTAAAATGATAAATCTTCAACCGGAGAAATTAGGTTTTAACAAAGAAGTTTTACTTTTAACCAAGTAGTTAAATTTTCAACAAAGCAATTCTATTTGGAAACAAATAATGCAATTTTTAACCACAAAAAATGAATTCTTTATCAAAAATTTCATGGTAGACATTTCATCCAAAAATTATGAACATTCAATCAAAAATAGTTAGATTTTATTATTGGATTTTAATTTTATTAATTCGGTTCGCATTCAAGTGGAAAAGCGAGAAAAAGAGGGGAATGAACTGTGACGCCTGCGATAATGAAATAAGAATTTAAATAATTTGCAGACTAAAGAATGTTCATTTTTAATGCTTTGAAAATATTAGATTAGAAAACTGGAAATTTTACTTTAAAAAAAAATGTTAATTTTGTATTGTGCACTTTTTGATTTCGGACTATAAACTTTTTAATTCGGCTTAAAAATGTTATGACACTATTTTGAAACTATTTTTTTTAATGTTGTGGCACAATTTACACGTTTTTATCTCTGAACATTTTAAGTCTTCAAAAATTGCTAGAAAAATGAGAAATACGTGTATTTTTTTTAATATTAAAATTTTGCTAGTGCAATCTGAACATTTATATCATATTCACAAAAATTATTGATCACATTTATATAACTTATTATTTCCACACTAATTTCCTCGATATTATTTGAATCGTAAAAAATATGAAGATGTGTCAGAATATAGAAACTGAATCTTTTGTTGTTTTCAATTTTCGCTTTTCAAAACAAAAAAAATTATTTCTTGATCTAGATAAGTATTGCGCAACAACGTTAAGATAAAATTTGCAAAAAAGAAATGTTGTCAAAAAGTAAAAATGATTCATCTACCATCTAAAGAATTGTTTTCGATTTAAATTATGAATAAAATGTTTAGCTTTTAGAAAAAAATTTAGACTCCTAAATGAAATGAAATTTATTCTTCAGGTTCCATCTACATTAACAGTGAAACCAGTGAGGAAAAACTGTTCACCGAAGGTCCCGGAGAAGAAGCCGCCGCCCGTCAAAGTTCCAGAAAAAGATCAAGGTAAGTCGCAACATTTATCAAAAGAAGCAAATCGCCAAATATGATCATACCGTAACCAGTCGTTTTTATTTATCAGGACATGTCCTGATTTTTCGTGTCATATCCTGATTTTTCATGCCCGGAAACGAAAATTCACAATATTTATTGCTTGACCTGTGTGAAATTTCACTGATATTTAGAAAGGAAGAAAACTTCGAGTTGCCAAAAAAATTGAAAGTTCTGAAAAGTATTTTAAAAAATTAACATATTATGCAGATACATTACGGAACTTACGGAATGAACATACAAGTTTATTATTTTATTATTTTGGATGCAATTTTTTTTCTTTATTGGCTGAAAAACCTTTTTTGGTTAAAAATTCGCCTTTTTGGCTTAAAAATTCATCTGTTGTCGTAGAAATTTCATCTTTTTTGGCTAAAAATGGAACTGTTTGGTTGGAAACTAATCTTTCTTGATCGAGAATTTTCAGCTATTTTGTTCAAAATTCGTCTTCTTTGGTTGAACTCAACTGTTAATGGTTTCAAATTAACATCTTTTTTGGTTGAAATACCAGTTCTTAATCTTTTCGTTAAAAATCCAACTACTTAGTTGAAACTGAAATTACTCTGCTAAAAATATATATTTTCTTTGTCGATTCTTTCTTTTAATTTAAAAAAATTTGTTGAAAATGCAACTATTTTGTTGACAATTCGTTTTTATTTGGATAAAAATTAATTTTGTAGTTGAAAATTCATATATTTTGTTGAAAATTAATATCTTAGTTCAAAAATTAAAATATATTGTTGAATTTTCTTCGTTTGTTAAATTTTTTTTACTGAAAATATATAACAATTCCAAAATTCGTCTTTTTTGGCAAAACATTAATCTTTATGGTTAAAAATTCATCTTCTTGGTCGAAAATTCAACTATTTGGTTTAAAAATAATTTTTTTTTTAAACTGGAATATTCATCATTATAGTTGAAAATTAATTTCATTGTTTAATAATGTATCTATATTGTTGAAAATTGTTTTTTTTTTAACATTAAGTTTTTCAACTGAAAATTTAACTTCGTGTTTTGTTGGAAATTCATCTTTTTGGTTAACAATTCATTTATTTGGTTTGAAAATTCAACTACTTGGTTGAAAATTCGTTTTTATGGTTAAAAATTGTTTTTTTAACTTGTAAATATAAATGTTCCAGTATGGGTTAAAAATTTATCCTTTTTAAATGAAAATTCATGTCTTTTGTTGAAAATTCGTCTTTTTGGTGGAAATTTAATCTTCTTGGTTGAAAATTTGTTAGGGAATTTCGAAAATAATATTTTGTAGCAACTCTGTTTTAAAAAATAACGTGCCTTAAGTTAAATTGTATCAGGGGTGGGGGGAATTAAAGGTCTTAAGGGGTGTGAAGTTGGATAATGTCCTGATTTTCCAATCAAGCCATCTGGTCACCCTAGTCATGTGACTTAAAACATGGGATCAAAAACTCGATAGTCGAAGTTCACCACCAATTAAGCTTTTCAACAGAAAGAGGGAGGTTTTCATCTATATGTCCAAGTTTTTTAATTCATCATCCTCATCTCCGTTTTCTTGGCGGAGACATCAAGAGAATCTCTAATCGGATTATGATTAAGACCAAATAGCGAGAACACTCGAAGGAAAAAATCTCAAGTTTCCTTCTTACAGGTCATGAATTCACTAAGCGGATCTTTAATTCCGGTCGTTTATGAAGCTCTATTATTTCCTTTGTCTCTTTCGAGAGAACAGAAGTTTGGTGAGCCCGAAAACAAGAAAAAGTGCGGAAGTAGGACTGAAACGGAAATATTGAAAGAAAGAGTGATGAAGAAAAAGGAAATAGGTGAGGTTTCACTCGAACGCAAACCTCTTGGATGGTTCTCGACTATCACTATCCTTTTGTCTGTCGGATTTTTAAGAGCTCCACTCACGGCTCATCCACTCATTCTCTTTTGCTCCCTCAGCTCTTGTCCTCTCGCAATTCTGCGTCTTTGTTAGAAGAAATATATATATACATAGGCGTATCGTGTACCCAGCATCCCTTCAACGTTTGATATTTCACCATTGAATCAACCTAAAAGGGATCCTCGTTTCTCTTTGAATATTAAACTGGGGGAAGGAAGTTAACTCTCAGAGGAATTTCTCGATATGTAATATTTGCATCTTCAGAGGACAACTGTCCTTTAGCAGAATTCCGCTCGAAATCTTGTTTGTTATCTTTGCCTTTTTCCAGTTATTCTGAACCTTATTTTGCCGAGAGACTTGACAAATATTCAACTGTATTCTTCGGATTTAATCGAGGAGCGAATAACAAGGGGATCGAATTCGGTAGATTATGGAGGATATCGCTAAGTTTTATTTGATGGAAAAACTTAGATGTGTTTCTGGAAGGTACGCGATCTCCTCTTTCCGTACGACTTGGTCCGTGGAACGCTTTAATTTAAAAAGTACGAGAAGTATGCGCCAGATAAAACTTGAGAAGATAAGTTCAGCCTTATAATGGAAGCTGAGTTCGAAATGAGGGTGGATAGTACCGAGAAAAGGAGATATTTGTTCCCGAAAGTTCGTGGTGAAGATTTCAGCGATTGTCGTACTCGTTTTAATAAGATCATTTTCGAAGAGGCAGACGAAATACGATTACATTTTCAAGACTTTCAAGTAAAAAATAACGCAATTTAAAAGTGCTGACTTGTAAAAGGTCTTAGTCTCATTTCAGGTTGGAAATAGGTCAGGAAAGACCTGGAAACCAGGGAAAATTTAGGGAATTTTATTGGTCAGGAAAAACAGGGGTTTTGAAAAAAATCTTGCTAAAGTCAGGGAATTGCTATAAGAGGCACTTTAAATAACTGTCAGAAACAATAAATTTGTAATTATAATTTAAACAAATTTAATTTTTGTTTCAAAAATATTAATGGTCAGAGAAAATGAAAAAAGAGTCAGGGAAAAATTAGAGAATTTTGAAAATGATGTTTTGCGGCTACCCTAATATAATATTCTTGTCAGTGATTTATTTAACTTGTATTTCAATTTTTTTTTTGCAGTTGCTTCTTCCTGACGATTATATTTTTAGTTGACAATTTTATTATTTGGTTGAAAATTCAACAATTTTATAAAAAGTTACAATTTTTAGTTCAAAATAGAACTGTTTTGTTGAAAATTTGTTTTTGTTTTTTTGTTGAAGATTCAACTATTTTGGTAGAAAATTAATTGTTTGTTGAAAATGTAACTGAAATCTTTCTTGGTGCAAAAGAGGGACCCCAAAATAAGCCAAAAATCCGCCCCTTTTTTGCGCCCAACGTAGTTTTTGAAGGAAAGAACATAAATTGACGGAACAAAGCTCAAAATAATCGTCAATGCATGATGTACCCGTGTTTGTCATTAGTTTACCCTTTTAACCCATTTTAACACTGGAAAAGTACCCCTACGAGGGGATGGAAAATACGTCATAAACAAGAAAGTGTATAAAATATTTTTGAATTATTTTTTTGTCTATAGATAAAATCAATTAATGTACGTGTAAAATAACTATGTTAATTCTACTTACGTAGCACCATTTCAAACTCTAAAAACCGAAAAACTACCCCAATCAGGAGGTGGAAAGTACTTCATGACCAAGAACCCAATTAGGGGCAGTTTTTCCATTTTCCAGTGTTCTTTCCTTCAAAAACTACGTTAGGTGCAAAAAAAGGGGCAAAAAATTGCATCTTTTATGGATAAAAATGCAACTGTTTGGATAAAAATGAATCTGTTTTGGTTGAAGATTCAACTATTCTTTTGAAAATTCGTATTTCTTTAGTTGAATTCAACTTTCTATGCTTTAAAATTGAAATATTTGTTTTGTTAATATATCGACTATTACATTATTCGTTAAAAGCTTATCCTTTTTCGGTTGAAAATTGATCTGCTTGGTTGAAGGTTGAACCACTTGGTTAAAAAGCCATTTTTTGTTGAAGATACATCGTTTTAGTTGAAAATTAATTTCAATTGGTGAAAATTGAACTGTGTTGTTGAAAGTTATTTTTTTTTAGTGCAAAATTTTTTTTTTTCTGAAAATTTCGCTTATCTATTTTTTGTTGAAAATTTAATCTTTTTTGATAGAAAATTAATATTCATGGTTGAAAATTCGTCTTTTCGGTTTTAAATTTCTTCTCTTTTGGTAGAAATTTTATCTTTTTTGACTGGAATATCAACTGTTATATTTTTTCTATAGAATTCATTTTTTTAGTTGAAAATTAAACTGTTTATTTAAAAATTCAACTATTTTGTTAATAAATTAATTATTTACTTGAAAATTCAACTCTTTACCTGAAAATTGAACTATTTTGTTGAAAATGCGGCTATTTTGAGTTCAATTTCAATCTTTTTTGTTGAAAATTCGACCATTCGATTGAAATTTCATCTTTGTAAGTTAAAATTTCAACTATTTGTTCAAAAGTTCAATTATTTGGTTGAAAATTCGTCTATTTTGCTTTATAGTTCAACTATTTGTTTGTAAATGCAACTTTCTGCTTACAATTTTTTTTTTGTTTGAAAATTCAACAAAAAATGTAATAGTTGATATTTTAAACAAAAAATGTTTTCATTCGAAAAAAAAACATTCGAATTCAATCATAAAGGATGAATTTCCAACAAAATAGTTGAATCTTCATCCAAAATGAATTAATTTTCAACCAAACTGTAGCATTTTTACCCAAAAAGATGAGCTTTCTACAAAACCATTGAATTTTCAACCAAATAGTTAAATTTTCAACACAGGAGATTAATTTTCTACCGAAAAGATGAATTCTCAACAAAATACGTACATTTGTAACCAAATAGTTGAATTTTCAATCAAAAAGATTAATTTGTTACAAGAAAAGACGCATTTTCAACAAAATACATAAATTTGTAAACAAATATAGTTGATTCTTCGACCAAGAAGGTTAATTTTCTACCAAAAAAACAAAATACTTGAATCCTTAACGAAAACAGATTAATTTTAACCAAACGATTGCATTTTTAACCAAAAAAATTTTATTCCACAAAAAACGACGAATTTTCAACATTCAACACTTTTTTGGTAGAAAATTCAACTGTTCTGTTGAACATTCGTCTTTTGTAATAGAAAATTCGTCCTGTTTGATTGAAATTTCATCTTTTTTTTTATTTTTTAATTCTTTGGTTGAAAATGCAACTGTTTTTGATTGAAATTTATTCTTCTTTGTTGAAAATTCGTCCTTTTGGATTGAAGCTTCATTTTTGATGGTGGAGAAGTCATCTTCTTTGGTTGAAAAAAAATTATTTCAATCTGAAATTGTTTTATTCAGTATATAAAAGATTGTATGTTTAAAATTCTAAAAGCTTAAAATAATAGTCTCTGAATGTATTAATCTTCAGAGACCAGTATTTTATTATGGTCAGGAAAACGAAAAATTGGTCAGGGAAAATGCAGGCAAAAGTCAGGGAATTTTGAAAATGAAGTTTTGCGGCCACCCTGTTATTTTTGTTGAGGCGTGGGTTTTGTCTTGAGAAGAAAATTAAATCGGGTACCAGTCGTTTCATAACTGATCGGCATTGCATGCCTACGCACGCGACAAGAGGAATATTTATAGGTACGCAAGCTTTGCGTGTTCAGCATTCTCCTCATAATTAATTCACTCGCTTCACCACGGATTGCGATTTCTCTTAGTAGTGCCAGTAATTCCGTTTTGCTGCTTCTGGTCGATGAATTAACATGCCTAAACTCCTTATATTCCACAAAGGAATCCCACTTCCTTACAAGCGCACGTTCGTCATGAAAGAATCTTTACTCAGAATCTGGAAAACGATCGAAGAAATACTTTAGATAGTTCCTTTTCTTTCAATGTAGAATGCAACTTGCGTAAGGATCTCTAATTGAAAATCTTCCGAAGAATAACGGAGTCTTTTTAAAACTTCGTCAGGTCTCGGACTCTCCGCACTATTCAATCTAATTGATTTTTCTTTTGAGGGATGACACTATTTTGCTACTACACTCAACCCCCGTTATAAGAACGGTTTCGGGCATGGCTTTTAGTGGCCTTGATCCTGAATCAGGGGAATCTGAACGTGAACAGGCAGGGTCGCATGAATAAATTCGGTTAGATTTAGACGCATGACGCAACCTGATGCAACTAACACGCTGAGTGTGCGGCCCTTGAGCTATTTGTCACTCTTGACTAAGCGCCGGCCTCTTTCGGCCCCGCGGATGTTCTCACGAAACTGCAGATGCTAACAGTTGTAGGAATATCGTAAACCGGGGGTTCTTATGTCGGAAGTTGAGTGTATTTCGAAAAAAATGTCACTAAAGACATTATTTTCTCAAAATTGTCCGCTAATGACACTATGATTTTTTTCCTAAATTTATTTAAGGATCGTCCAAAAATAATGTCTGACGATTTGTTTGGGAAGGGGGGTAAAATCTTACGAAGAAAGATGAATACTTAACACAAAATGTGATACTTGATTTTTTAATCAAGAAAAGATTTTAATTTTAAATTAAAACCAGTTAAATTGAACCAAAACGGACGAATTTCCAACCAAAGAGTTGTATCCTCAACCAAAACAGATTAATTTTCAATAAAACAGTCGTATTTGTAACCAAAAAGATGAGATTTCTACCAAATAAGTGAATTTTCAACACAGAACATTAATTTTCTATCATAAATTTGTGAACCTAATAGTTCACTTTTAAACCAAGAAGAATAGTTTTCTACCAGAAAAGAGGAATCTTCATCAAAATACATACATTTTTAACAAAATAGTTACCTTTTCAGTCAAAAAGATTAATTTTCTACCAAAAAAGAGGAATTTGCAACAAATTACATAAATTTACGACTAAATACTTTGAACTATGATTGTGACGAAAGTCCAAATTTTATTTAATTAATTTTTGTTCATATTTTTTTCGTTTCTAAAAACTTAAAAATAAATAGTTGAATTTTTAATGTAAAAAAGGTCAGTTCTTAACAAAAAATGGAGTCGTTAAATTTTCATTTAAGTCATTTAATAACAAAAAAAATTCTATAAAGCAGTTGAATTTCGTACCAAATAGTAGAATTTTCTACCAAATAGTTAAATTTACAACCAGAAAAGACGAATTTTCAATTAAGTAGATTGAACAATGGATGTGTGTTAAAATAATGTCCATATTTAATTTGATGAATTTTCAGTTTATTTTTCTTTCGTTTCTAACAACTTTATTGAAATAGTTGAATTTTCAAATTAAAAATGGAATATTTACATTTTCATTCAAGAGAATCTATTTTTAATAAAAAATGCATTTTCCATAAGCATTTTATTTTTATACCAAATAGTTCAATTTTTTGCCAAATTGTTGATTTTTTAAGTTAAACTACCAGTTTTTTAAAAAACAGTTTAATTTTCTACAATAAATTGAATTTTCAACGCTAGATTATGAATTTTCAACAAAAAACGAATTTTCAACAAAATATTTGAATCCTCAACTAAATAACATGCATATTTTTAAATTTATTTTCTACCATAAAAGACGAATTTGCGCAAAATACATAAATTTTTAACCAAAACTTCAAAATTGAATCAATTTCAATTTTTAATCTTTAAAATTGATCATTTTCAATTTTAAATCTTCAAGATTGAACTGTTAAATAGAAAAATTCAACATTGCATCTTTTTCTATTATACACATTAAATATTGAAGAGTCTTCAATCGCAAGTATTCAAAATTGAAGAATTTTCTATTGTAAGTCTTCAAAGTTGAACTACATATTCCAGAAAAACCTTCAAAATTACATAATTTTAGAATTGAAAATTCTTGACTTTTGATCTTAAAAATCGTCCAAATTTAAGAATTTTTTATACATCTTTACCATTGAAAAATTTTCCATTCTAAATCTTCAAAATTGAACTACATATTTAAAAAGAAACTTTCACAATAGCATCATTTTAAACTGTAAACATTCCAAGTTAATAAACCTTTAATTATAAATCTTAAAAATGAAACAATTTAGCATTGCAGATCGCTTAAATTAAACAATTTTCAATCGTAAATCTTTAAAATCCAAGTATTCCAAAAAAGTTCAAAATTACATGCTTTTAAAATATACATCTTGAAAACTGAATAATTTTCAATTCTATATTTTCATAATTCAAGAATTTTTAATTGTAAAACTTTGAATGTTAAATCTTCAAAATTGAAGATATATTTTGAAAGTTTGCAATAAAAAATTATGCAATTATTAAGTTTTACAATTCAAAATTCCATAATTTTTATGTTTTACAGTAGTAATTAGTATTATAATTTTCATTTTTCAAAATTGAACTATTAAAAAAAATCCGAAATTATATCATTATAATTTATACACATTTGGAAGAATCTTCAATTGCAAATCTGTAAAATTCAATCAATTTCAATTTTAAATTCTCAAAATTGAATAATTTCCAATTGTAAATCAGTAAAATGGAAAACGACTTTTAGTCTTCAAGATTAAACTTTTTCAAAACAAGCGTTCAAAATACGTATTGAATATGGAACAATCTTCAATTTCAAATATTCAAAATTGAAGAATTTTCCATTGTAAATCTTCAAAATTGCACTACATATTAAAAAAAAAAAGATTTCAAAATTACATTATTTTAGAATTGCAAACTCATGACTTATTATGATTCAAAATCATCCTAATTTAAGAATTTTTCATAAATATTTAATATAAAGAGTTTTCCATTATAAGTCTTTAAAATTGAACTATTCAAAAAAAAAAAAAAAAAAATTAAAGTTTAACAATTTTAAATATTATACATTAAAATTGTAGAATATTCAATTGCAAATCTTAAAAATTGAAGAATTTTCAATTGTAAATCATCAGTTCTAAATTAATGAATCTTTAATTGTAAATATTAATAATTGAAGAATTTTCAATCTTAAAAATTGAATTATTGAAAAAACCTTCAAAATTACATGTGTTAAAATATAAATATTGAAAATTGAATAGTTTTCAATTCTACATTTTGAAAATTCAAGATTTTTCAATTGTTGCTCTTAAAAAGTGTAAAACTTATAATTGTCAATTTTTAAAATTGAAAAGTTTTCAATTTTTAAAATGTAAACGTTTTTAATTTTTAAAATTAAAACGTTTTCAATTTTTTAAATTTACAATACAATACAAAAATAATGCAGGTTTTAAATTTTGCAATTGAAAATTCTCCAATTTTATATTTAACATTTGAAATTTCTCCAACTTGGAAGATTTAGAATTGAAAACTCCTGGCTTTCAATCTTCAAAATTATCTAAATTTAAGACTTTTTATTTATGCATCTTTAAAGTTAAAGTTTCCAATTACAAATCTTCAAAATAGATCTATTATAAGAAAAGAAAATTACATAATTCTAAATTAAAAACCCTTTCCAGAATCTTCAAGTGTAAAGTTTCAATATAGACTTATTTCATAAAGATGTTCAAAATTCCATAATTTTAAACTGTAAACATTCAAAATTAAACAATTGGGTGAATTTTCAATGTCAAATATCTTCAAAATGGATTATTATGGTAAATGGAAAACATCAGAAAGACTCAGAATTCCAGAATCACTCAGAAAAATATTTGCTTTGAATTAAAGTAACCGTTTATTCAATATAATTTTATTATTCACTTACTTTATTTTTTTACTTATTTGTTTGAATTAAAGAATCTTTCTTTTGACTGAGAGCCAATGAATATATTTATTTGATTCAAAAGATCTTTCTTTTGTTTATGTCTGTCATGAACATCCTACTACGATTTAAAATTCAAAATTAACTTATTACTTTATTTATTTTATAAACATAAAAAATATTGGACAAAAATCAAAATTCTAATCTAAATATACCAGTATTGAAATATTTATAACAGTTCTTAACATTTTCTCAAATGGATCGTTTAAAAAAGCGTTGCATCTTTTGTTCCGGTTATTTTTAATCTACATGAACTTGAACAATCTTGAGGAAAAAAATGATTACTTTGGACTTTTTCAACGGCTCCTTAAAACCCTCTTGAGAAAATCAATTCTCTCCTGACCCAACTGAATTTTTTCTATTTAATTTCGTTTTTCTTGAAGACGGCACTGCAGTAATGAAATGTAAACTGGAGTTTAATTAACCGAGGGGCTGCTCAAGTTATTCGCGCAATTTATAAGGGAATTTTCCCGCCTCTTTATATCGCCCTTCCCCAGCAATAAACTGCCATCTTGGCACCGAAGCAAGAAAGATATAGGGAGACAGGTCGCGAGAAAAGATTTCGGGAATGGGAACAGTCATTACATCGGGTGGCTGGTGATTATCAAACACCGATCTTTCAGCCATCCAACGTAACACGTGCGACTTGTGCACCTGTCGGAATTTCTTTTTCTTGACCCCTTGTCACTTCCTGGATAAATTTAATCGAGGAAAAAGAGCTTAAATAAGACTAACAAGACTGGTCCTGAAGCAGGAAAGAGTTTCACTAAAATGGATCCAAAATTGGGTTTCATAGGATGTTTCTACCACGGTTTCTACATTATTTATGGATTCAAAGTCTGCCAAAAACCTAGCTGCTTCCTTTCGAGTGATATTGACACTTTAATATTTAAGTTCTTGTACATAGATTAAAAAAATCCTAATTAATACAAATTTCGATGTTGAAATGATTACCTCGGAAAATTAAGTTTTGAAGAACAGAAAAAATCTGCCACAGCCCGGATTTGAACCAGGGACGCCCCATCCATGAGTGAAGCGTAATTGGTTAATGCTCTGGATGGTGGCAATTATGGTTCAAGTCCGGGCTGAGGCAGATTTTTTCTTGTTGAAACATTAATTGTCCGAAGTAATCGTTTTATCATCGAAGTTTGCACACTCAAAAAACGAGTTGGTTGAATCAACAAAATGTTTGTTGGTTGAACCATATAATTTGTTTATTATATGGACAACAAAATATTTGGTAGACCCAACCCAATTTTTTGGTGGTTTTTACAAAATCTTTTGGTAGATAGAGTATTTCGCTCATTCAACCAAAAAAATTGGTTACGTCAATCAAATATTTTGTTGAATCAACAAAAATTTGTTTAATTAAACCAAATTTTCATGTAGATCCAACAAAACAGTTTGTTTGGTTGAAGCAAATTTTTTTTCTAAGTGCATCAAGTAGTATTTTTGATTGTAAGTAAGTATAAGAACTAAATTACTAAAATATTAAAATTTCGATATCTCACAAAAGGGAGCAGCTAGGATTTTAATTTTTTCAGATTTTGAAGCTATAAATGAATCTTCCGCTGAAACCCGATTTTAGATTCATTAATATTATAGTCAAACATTCTCCTTCTTCAGGAACAGTGTGTAACAAATTGTAAATTGTAAATTTTAATGTCGGTTCATATAAAATACAACTTTTCGTTTAAAAAATCTCATTTATACTTCTCATTTCAAATATGTAATTGTTAAACATTATGAAGAAAACTATTAACACATATAGAAAATAAATTTATTTTCAAAAAACGTGATAAAGTTAAAAAGTTGCGAATATTTCAAAGTTTATTTTCTCAAAAACGGCGAAAAAACGCATATTAATGGTCAGGCAATATGAAAAATTGGGCAAAGAAAAGTTAGGCAATTTTAAAAATGAAGTGATACTTTTTGGTTTAAAATTCAACTGTTTTGTTGAAAAATCAAATTTTGGTGTAGAAAATTCAACTGAAATTTTTTTTGATTGAGGACTCAACTTTAGTGTTTGAAAAATCATTTTTTAATTGTATTCAACTGTTCTTTATTAAAAATTAATTTTTTTTAGATGTCTGCTATTACGTTATTTGCTGAAAATTCATCTTTTTTGGTTGAAAAATTCATGTCTTTGGTCGAAAATAAGTTTTTTTTTTTTTTTAATTAATTCTTTTAACTAAAAACGTAACTTTTTCACTTTTGGTTGAAAATTGATATATAATCATTGAAAATTTATATTTTTTGGTAGAAAATTGGTTGAAATGTCCTCTTTTTTGGTTAAAAATGCGACTGTTTGGTTAAAAATTAACTTTTTTGTTGAAAATTCATATTTTTTAGTTGAAATTCATTTTTTTGTTTGATGAAGATCCAGCATATTAATTTAAAATTCATCTCTTTGGCTGAAAATTAAACTATTTTGTTGGAACTTTGTCTTTGTGGTAGAAAATTAAAATTTGCTGTTTGAAAATTCAACTTTTATATGTAAGAGTCGTCTTCTTGGTTAAAAATTGGTCTTTGTTGGTTAAAAGTTGAACTAGATTGTAAAAAATTTATTTTTTTGGGTACAGATTCATGGTTTAGTTGAAAAAGTGGACTTTTTAGTCGATAATTTGAGTAATTTGTTGAAAATTCGTTTTTTTAAATTCACTTTTAAGTGAAAATTTAACTTTCACTTGAAGTTGAAAATTCTTTTTTCTTCTTTAAAAATCCAAACATTTCTTTAAAATTGATGTATTTTATTAAAAATTGGTTGTTGTGTTTGAGAATTCATCTTGGTAGGTTGAAAATTTAACTATTGGGTTAAAAATGTTGAAACTTCAACTCTTGGATTGAAAGTTTAATCATTTTGCTGAAAAATCGTTTTTTTGTTGTTGTTGAAATATGAACTATTATATTTTTCGTTGAAAATTCAACCATTTTGTTGAAAATTCTTTTTTTTTTCTTGTTGAAATATTATATTTTTCGTTCAAAATTCATATTTGTTGGTTGGTTAAAGTTTAATCGTTTTTTTTTAATTCGACAACTTGGTTGAAACTATTTTGTTTAAAATTAAATTATTATTTCGAAAATTAAACTATTTGGTTAAGAAGTCATCTTTTTTGGTCGAAAATGAAACTGCTTTGTTCAAAATTCGTCCTTTTGGATTGAAAAATCGAAATTCTTAAATTTTAATTAGAAATTGTGTTATTCTATTTAAAAAAGATTGTATGTTAAAAATTTTACAAAAATTCTGATATTTAGATATTAATGGTTAGGGTAAATGAAAAATTGATCAGGGGAAAGTTAGGAAATTTTAAAAATGAAGTTTTGCGGCCACCCGGCTTTTGTGTATACGTTTTCACCAAATTTTTAATTTGGAATGTTTAGCTACATTCTAAATGTTAAATGGTTTAATATTGAATTTTAGTTCAGTGTTGAAGGATTGAAATTAAAAATTGTGCTGTTAAAATATAAATTTTAGTGAATTGTGTTATAAATTAAATCATGAAATCAAACTTGACGAATTTTAGAAATATATAAGCTTCCTCGCTAATGGAAGACATGAAGGGAAATCTTGATTAGGATGTTACTCAGCGTAGTTCATTCCTCGCTTCCTCGTGCAACCACGAGATTTTCATGGTACCTTTTGATTTGCATAGAATTATTTTCTGACCTAGAACAGCCGGATTTTCCACGCAATTTGCAAGTTTATTCGTGTAATAAAACGAGGTTGTTTAAAGCACACCCGTTAAGTATCCATAACCGGGACAGAACTCGACCCCAAATCACCGAGAGCCGCAAGGCGTCAGACGAGGCGTCGAAACGACGATAAAATGGGACATTAAATGAAATTGGCACTACCGCGATTCCATATTACGTCGGGAAAAGTTCAGTCACGACGCGCACTGAAAACCGGATGGCGGGCTTAATCTCTGTTTAAGGAACGGCTGGTGAAGCAGGATTTCAGATAAGGGGAGTAGGTACTAAGGAATCAGGAAATTGTTATTATTTGTAGGATGCTGAGCGAGCGGAATAAGGACTCTTGAAAAAGAAATTTTAAGAGATTAGAAGGATAAAAAGGAATTAGATCATCAATTGTATGATGACTCTATGAAGTTGTTCGCCTGGGATGATCGCTAGAAAGTTTGATCAGCGACCCTTGTCGGAGCGATGTTGTGGAACGAACGTGCTGTTTGAATAAGCAAGACGGGAATTCTAGATTGATCTAAAATTTATCGCTTCTCCTATACATCCTTATGAATTCCTTAATATTCGGTAGTAGAACGAGCCTGGAACTGGACGATTTACGTTTACCCTAAAAGGAATTATGCTTAATGGTATTTTTTTAGTTTTAATACGGGCGGAAAGCCCATGAAGAACTTCCCTGGCGCTCAAGCTATAAAGCCTATTGTAACCGGGAATTAGCCTGGAGTTTTGAGGACCGGGAAAAAGCTGGACACTTTTTTTGAAAAAAGTGAATTTTTCTGATTCTTTTTCATTTTTGCAATAAATATCATCTCGTTCTTCGAAAAAAAATGTTACAACTCATCTCCGTAAAAATATCGATGATTATTTAAAAGATGACCAACAAAATCGGAATTTTTCAGGAGAGTGAGCAAGCATTCTGTCAATTCAAAATCACTATTCAAAGATGAAACAAAAGTACATTTCTAAGATTAAGTGTTGCTGAATTGAGATCAAAAACGTTTTATTAAAAAAAATTATTGAAAATCGAGATGTATGTTGAAGATAACGGTTTCAAAGTGGCTCTAACAAAAAATAGCAGCAGGCTTGGCTGCGGATTGAAATACAAAAATTAATTTGCAGCTAAAATAAAAAATAAAAATATATTCCTGAGATACTAAGTTTCTGAGTAGGAGTAAACAAAGATTGATGTAAAAACGTTGGTAAATTCTGAAAAAATCTTTGGAGAACCTTAAAATTAGAATTTTGTAGGTTTTAAAAATCGGTTTTAACAATTAGAATTATCATGGTATGCCATTCTTTTGCTGAAAATCAGAAAAAAAGGATAAGAAAATTTGTCATTCAATGATAATAATGTCAAGAGATATAAATGCTAAAACAGGTTGAAAAAATTCTGTTAATACATTAAAATTTTAAGCAAATTTTAACTCAAACTTTACTTTTAAATTATTGTATCAAGAATGATAAAATATTATAATTTGAGTTCGGGCAGGGCATAAGTAAAAGAAATATAACAAAAAAAACTCATATTAAGAATTACAATTATCCTGAATTAGAACAGGGAATTTTTGAAAAGAACTATAATTCTAAATTCTAAATACTTAGAGAATTATAATTTTGACTTTTGGACAGGCAGTTTCCGCAAAGAATTTGAATTTTTACTTTAGTACTGGGAATTTTCTAAAAGAAGGGAATTAAAAAAATACTGTTCCAATTTCGAATCCCTCACAGCCTGAAACTTCCCTCTTTCAAATTTTGGAAAATGGGAGTTACTGTATTTCTGAATTTTAATAGAAAATTTGGTAAATAAATAAATATACAAAAATATAAAATATACAAAAAATTCCGGTAAATATTTATAATTCTTACTTGGAACAGCGATTCTTTTGGGAAATAAATGCAATTGTGACTTGAAACAGGGAATTTCCGTAAAGAATGATAATTTAGACATCAGGGCAGGGAATTTTCTTTAAAAACTTGTTACTTGACTTTGAACAGAGAATTGTTTACATGCTCCTGCAATTTTTGAAAAAAAATTTAATTCTAATTTAGAAGAATGGAATTAAAAAAAAACCCTGTTCAAATTCAGAATTATAATTCTTTACCAAAATTCCCTGTTCCAATTCACAAATCTCTGAAATCTTTAAAAATGTCTAGAAATCTATTGTAATCTTCAGAAATCGTTTAAAATCATAACAAATCTTTTGAAATTTTTTTAATTGATGGGGAAAAATTAACACTTCACTGGGGGAAAAACCGGGAAATGACCGGGAATGTAAATTTACCATTGGATAGACGCCCTGAAATTGTATAATTTTAGATTCAAACTTTACAAATTCGATAGTTTCAAATCTATAGTGTTTTAAATTCAACATTTTTGTGAATTGAATTTTTCTACGTTTTGCAAATTTATTTGGTATTAAAATCCATAGTAAACGAAATGTTTCTAATGTTTTAAAATTGTAGTGTGAAATTGGATAACTTTGGATTTAATCCTTAAAAATTATAAATATCTTCAAAGGGGGCGAAGTAATTTTAAATAGAAAACCTTTAAATTAGAATAATGTTTAAATTTTAACATTCAAAATCGTTTATTTCAAACTTAAATTGTTTAAATTAGTAGCCTTATTGAAAGCCTCCATAGTTAAAGAATTAAATTGAAATACTTCGAAATTGATTGATTTTAGATTGAAAATTTTAAATTTCAGTCGTCTCAGTCTTCTATACTTTAAAATTGAAAGTTTCAATTTCAAAAATAATCTCAGTTTGATTATGTTCAATTTGAAACTTTTCTGTGTGAAGGTATCCAAATGAAAATGGTTCAATTTTCGAATTTGAATTTATTTGAATTTTGAAGGTCTCGACTTACTTTTCAATTTGGAATTGTACAATATTATTGAATTTAGAAATTCATTTTTATACTTAAAATTATGCATTATTGCTTAGTTTTTGAAGTCTTGAATATGAAAATTTATGTGACCCGGAAAATCATTAAAAACCGGGAAATAACATCGAATTCCTTTCTGAATCTTGAATGCACACCGTGAAACTCCACTGCATTTGAATGAATATGCACCCTCTTTTAAATCTTCATTAAATAATAAATCAATCAATAATACACCTTAAATTTCACATTTTCGTTATTTATAAAGACGAAACTTTCAAAGAATGGTAAATATCATAGAGGATTTCTTTCTCAATTGTCGTTTCTCGCCCGGCAGTACTCTGATTAAAAATTGATCACACAAAGAGTGGAGCTCTCACCCATTTCCCATATAAATGCACATCATATGTGAAGTTTCACGCGGAAAGCGTAGGTATATATTTCCCTTGAAAAGTCTCTCTGACGATAAAATGACATTTTCTCGGTACGGTAAATCATAGTAAAAGTACAACGCCGCACGTGTCAGATTTCAGTGACTTTACGCCATGCATGTCGATGAAGCTCTGCGGGTGTATAAAGTAAAAAGAGTTGCATGATCACAAGTTTTACTCGGTATCGATATAAATCTTGCCTCGCTCGAGGGGTAAACTTTCCGCGGCACGAAAGCCGTTAAAGTTTCCGCGAGTCGAATTTCTCGAGTCATAAAGCCAATGCAAATAGGAATTCTCGTGTTTGCATCTCATAACGAGACAAGTTGTAAAGCTAAGCAAATCATGTGAAAATACTGTACAAACTGACATTAATTCCCGACGTTTCTGCTGTAAAATTAAAGAATGTTTCAAACTTGGGTAATAACACAGAAATGAATTGTTTCAATTTTGTTAAATTTTTTTGGCCAGAGAAAGTTACGTAAGTCAGGGATTTTGAGAAAAGATTGGAAAAATTTAGGAAATTTCTGTAAGAAGCACTTTAAGTTCCCTGAAAATCATCAGTAAAATTGGAATTTTATTCATAAACTGAAGTCAAACGGAGAAGCCACTTGGTCTATTTTTTATACATAATGTAAAGAGTAGAAAGACTCCCGGTAAAGGCCCTTTTTCGAAGAGAATTATATTTTTTTGGTAATAATCGAAAGAAAAAAATCCGTCCTATTAGCGGCACCACGATAACACGACCGTTTCCTTTGGGACCAAAATAAAACCAAAAAATTGCCTTTTTTTATTAAAAATAAAAAAAATTAAAACAATTTTTCATTTAAAATTGTTTTATTCCTCAGGGTTTAATATGGCAATGTGCATAGTTAAGTCTTTTAGTTTTGATTCGTGCATTTCAAATGTTTTAAATAGATACTGCTTTTCATTCTTAGATTCCCAGGCATTTTCAAGTGATTTACCAATTTTGAAGAAACCTCAATAGATGACTTAAAATATTTTAACGAATTTCCAAAGATTCCTAGCCTATTTATTCCTATTTAACAAAATCTTAATGGGGTTTTAAGAATTTATTAGAATTTCGGAAGATACGGAACGATTTTATAGAACCTATAATATAAGGTTTTAGGATATTTTAAAAGATTCCAAGGAATTTTGTAAGAATTCACGAGGATTTCAATATTTTCAAGGGTTTTTAAAAGCTCTCAGGATATTTTAATAAATTTTCCAGGATTTTAGGAAATGTCGTGAGATTTGATGTAATTTCGCGAGATTTTATAATATTTTGATGGATTTCAAAGAACTTATCCGCAAGAATGAAGTCTTTTAACGTAGCCTTGAATTCGTAAACATTTCATAAATTTCATTTGAATTCCCTGAAATCTGTCTGAACTCATTTAAAACTTACTAAATTCAAATTTACTGAAATCGATGGAATTTTTCAGATTAAAAAAAAATGTTCCAATTCATTTGAATTCTTTTCAACTTGAATTGTTTTGATGTATAATGAATATATCCTAAGTACGTTGAAATTCGTCGAGTATCATTATAAATTTCGTTTAATTATTTTGAATTTTTTTAAATAAAAAAAATTTAATTAGCACCTTTTCAAGTAAATTAGGCTGTCACAGCCCTGAGAATAGCAACGTAAAAATGTATACATTTAGATTCAAAAATGTTTTATTAATGTTATGAAAGATTCTATAGTAAAAATGTTATAAGATTAACATTTTGGTCTTTAAATAATAATGGCCAGGAAAAATGGAAAAATTAGTCAGGGAAAAATCAGAAATTTTGAAAATGAAGTTTTGTTGCTATCCTGATTTTGATTTCATTTCCTGGGTATTTATTTATACAATTATCACTTTTTTAATTTACTGCCTTGAGTTAATAAATTCAGATTTCTGAAGAAAGAAATGCCCTACAAAATTTCTTCAATATTCATAAAATCTGAAAACATAGAATAAATAGTGGACTCTTTTCTTTGAAGAAATGAGGCTGCCACGAATTTCTCGTAAACGTTGATTGGAAGCAGTGATTTGCTCACAATATATGATATTATTGTGCTCGAACTTGTAAAAGATTTAGTAGCAAGCAAATAACAACGCATTTCAAGTTCCAATCACCGGGACGAAATGCATCGTAGAAAATTTTCTTCAGTAACGCAGATGAACGTACATCCGGCTTAAATATTTTATTGCAAATAAAATTGGTTTTTGAACATAAAATATCGTACCATAATGATAACTTTATAACACCTTCTCAGAAATGGTCCAAGTAACGATACAGCATTTAACGATACTCTTTTTGTTTTGAAAAACGACAGTTAATTATTTTTTGTTTTACAGGGAGTCAATTTGAATTTCTTAAAGTTTAGGAATCTAGGATTTGAAATTTTCACTTTGTAACATTTTCGAATTTTAAATTATTCATTTTTATGTCTGTTTCTTTTTTAATCGTTCGTTTTCAAATAAAAAAGGGGTTTTCACAATTGCACAATTTCATATTCTAAGCGTTGGAAATTGAACAAATTTCCAAATTATTGATTTTCAAACTGAAAAATTCATAATTGAGGGCACCTATGCAGTGTCTATTTAGTTGAAAATTCATTTTTTGTTGTTGAAAATTCTCCTTTTTGGTAGTAAATTAATACTTTCGGGTTGCAAGTGCATATTTGTAGGTTTAAAATTCAACTATTTGGTTAAAAATCTAATGGTGAACTTTTAGTAAAAAATGGAACTATTTTGTTGAAAATTCGTTTGTTTTTTTGTTGTTGAAATATCAGCTATTATATTTTTTATTGATAAATCTTTTTTTTTTAAGTGTAATCGTTTTTGTTTGAAAATTTTACCAGTTGGTTTAAAGTTCATCTATTTAAATTGATAATTCAACTATTTTGTTGAAAATTTAATTATTTTGTTAAATTTTGTTGTTGTAATATCAACTATTATATTTTTCGTTGAGAATTCATCTTCTTTGGTCGAGATTTAATAGTTTTTGTTTAAAAAATGGATCATTGGGATTAAAATTCCTTTTTTTAGGTTGAAAATTTTATGATTTGGTTAAAAGTTCAACTATTTTATTGAAAATTTAACTATTTTGTTGAAAATTCATCTATTTGTTTGAATGTTGAGCTTTTTTGTTAAAAATTTGATTTTTTGGTTGATGTATAAACTATTATATTTTTTATAAATGATACATTTTTGTTGTTGAAGTTTAATAGTTTTTATTTTAAAATTCGACCGTCTGGTTTAAAATTCATATTTGAAGGTGTAGAATTCAATAATCCGGTTAAAAATTCAACTATTTTGTTGAAAGTTTAATTATTTGATTAAAAAGTCATCTTTTTTGGGTCGAAAATTCAACTGTTTTGTGGAAAATTTGTTATTTTTGATTGAGAATATTATGTTCCAAATTTTAATCTGAAGTTATTTTATGCCATTTTTAAAAGATTCTTTGTTAAAAATGTTTCTGTATTAATCAGTTTTTGTTTAGCATCGCAGTGCTTGAAGACTGAATATTTAACATGTATTTATTTTAAGAACTTCAAGTTTGTATTGGAGTTAGTTATTGTTAAAGGCATGAATAATGAAATACCAAGTAATAAGTAGAAATCCTCTGGTTTCGTATGTACATACTTAAAAGTTTTATTGACTTTTCTTGCTCCGTACGTTTTGCTTGGTGGTTTGTACGTGCCCCGAGAGACTTAGTTTGAGCCTAGACTGTAGAATCATAAAGGACCCTGTAAAGTGCTGTAAACTAAACCGCTTAATATGCCAAACCCGGCGTTACTGTAAATTCGAAGTACTCGTAGCGAAACTGCGCAAAGCGAGAGCACCTCCATATACTTCTCGCGGCTTAAGTCACCCCCTCGTATCGTTCTCTAAGCCCCTTTTCCGGGGATTATTCCCACCAGAGGCAACTTTCCTGTAACCCCTGGTCGTATTCAAAGGAGAGCCAGTTTTCGCAAACGATCATCCATCATCTTGAACTTGAAGGAGGATTTTTGCAATTTTAACTAGCATGAAGTTAATGTAGTTGGCATGCTATTCCTGTAAAATATACGGTAAAACGCTAATGGACAAAGTCTGTAATAAGAGGATTCTTGAGATTGTTTGGCCATGTTGTGAGAATGCAAGGAGAACGATTGACGAAATAAGTGTATTAAAGTCAATGTCAAGTGTACCCAGGGGCAGACCGAGGATGGAGTGGTGGAAATGTGTGCATGAGACACTACAGCCACATGATATAGAGAACCACAGAAACACAAGAACACTGTTTGACAAGACTAAAAGAAATTTGTTGAGTAGGTCTGGCGATGTTGAGAGATTTAAAGGAGAAAGATTGACGAAACAGGTGTATTTAGTTGAAGTTGATGTTTGCGTACCCAGAGGCAGGCCGAGGAAGGAGTGTTGGGAATGTGTGAATGAGACACTAGAGCGACATGATATACAGCGTACCCAGAGGCAGACCGAGGAAGGAATTGTGGAAATGTTCGAATGAGGCACTACAGCTACGTGATATCCAGCGTACCCAGAGGCAGACCGATGAATAATTAGCTAGAATGTGTGAATGAGATACTACAGCGATATGATACAGGGAGCCACAGAAACAAAAGAGCTTGCATGAAAAGATCTATGGATGTGAAGGCAGTAAAAGTTGCATGCCAGAATAGGGATGTGGAGAGAAATGATTAAGAACTATGTGGCGAAGAGTGTCAGCGGTGTGATAGACGCCTGAAATGAATGATCTTGGATACTAATTGGCCCTCGTGGAGAATTTTTCTTAGTGGGTCTAAAGAGAGTAAAGAGAGTGGATATTATTATGGGATTATCAGTCAGTTTGTATATTTTTGTGTGAACTGTGATGTATGTTGACTTTGTGAAGATCTTTGCCTGGCATGATCGCTAGAGAAATTGATCAGCAACCCGTGTCTGAGCGATGTTGCGAACGAACATGCTGTTTGAATAAGCAACACGGAAATTCTAGATTGATATAAAATTTATCCCTTCTTCTACACATCCCTTACCCACTTTTATCATATGAATTCCTTAATCCCGGGATGTTCGGGGCTGTTTCAAAATTAAGAAGTTCTTTCTTAATCTTTCATATATGTTTGCAGTAGGTCAAGGAAAACCTGGTAATCAGGGAAAAGTCAGGGAATTTTGTTGTTTTTGGGAAAGTGGGAGAAAAGTCTGGGATTTTGATTTTTGAAGCAGAAAAACGCAGAAGTCAGGGAATTTTTTTCACTGGATAAACGGTGAAATGGCTGGGAATTTTCATTTGGTGTACGATCAAACTCATAAATTAGTATTTATCTGAAATTGTGAATATATATTTAAATCAAAGAGAGGAAGATTCTGAATCTGAAAAGGGAATTTTCTGAAAGAATTATAGTTTTGACTTTAAACAGAGAATTTTTTAAAAGAAAGATTTTTTTATTTGGTTTAGGGAATTTTTTAAAGCAATTATATGCAATTCCGAAGTGGATCAGAGAATTTTCGAAATAAAAATTATAATAATTCTTATTTTTCTCCCGTTTTCAAGAATTCTTATTTTTCTCTTGTTTTCAAGAAACTTCCCATTTGTCGCTGAAATGTGCATTTGTTGACAATTTAACTATTTTGTTGTAAATCCTTTCCTTTTATGTTTGAAAATTAATTTTTTAACTGAAAATTTAACTATGCTATTTTTGTTTGAAAATTGCTCTTTTTTTAGTTAAAAATTCAACTGCTTGGTTGATAATTCGTTTTGTTTGGTATGAAATTTAGCTCCTTGCTCAAAAAATCAACTTTTTCATTGAAAATTCTTCTATTTACTTAAATTTTGCACTTTTTTCTTTAAAATTCTTCTTTTTGTTTTGGTTGAATATTAATTGTTTTAGATGAAAATTCATCTCCTCGGTTGAAAATTGAACTATTTTGCTGAAAGTTCGTTTTTTTTTTGTTTGAGATTAACTTTCTTTATTGAAAATGTAACTTTAAGATTTTTAATTAAACATTGATTTTTCTCGTTGGAAATTCATGTATTTTGTTGGAAATTCGTTTTTTTTTAATTTGGTTAAAAATTAACTTTCTCAATTGAAAATTCATATTTTTGTATTTAAAATTCAATTCATTTTGTAGAAAAACCCATTTGAAGATGTAAAAATTTGGTTTGTAATTTGGTTTTTTGTGGTCACACCTTTTTTTTCATCTGAAAGTTTAACTGTTCTATTTTTGGTTTAAAATTTATCCTTCATGAATTGAAAATTCAACTATTTGGTGGAGAATCCATGTATTTTGTTGAAAATTCATCTATTTGGGTAGACAATCAATATTGCTTGATAACAATTTATCATTTTGATCGATGATTCAACTATTTTATTTTAAAAAATTTTGTTGTTGAAAAGTAATATTTTAAACTGATACTCAACTATTCCTTTTATATTTGAAATTTCGTCTTTTACTTGATACTTCAACAATTTACTTGAAAGTTCATTAAATTTTTTGAAAATTCGTTTTTTGGCAGAAAATTAATCTTCTTGGTTGGAAATTCAGATATTTGGTAAAAAATTCAACTGTTTTCTTGAAGGTTCATTATTTGGTCGAAAATTCATCTGTTTTGGTAGATTTATCTTTCTTGGTCAAAAATTCAACTTTTTTGTTGAAAATTCGTCCTTTTGATTTGAGAATTCATCTTTTTTGGCTGAAAGCAAACTTTATTTTCTAAAATTCAACTTTCTGGTTTGAAAATTTAATCATTTGTTTAAAAAATGCAACTACTGAATTTTGGTGTGTCGATAATATTGGTCTGTTATGTATCGACACGGATTTTTATTTTATTTTGTTATCAGAGAAGCGTCACGTGTTGGTAACACGTGACGTTAGGGCAGACACCCCCCACCCCTCAGAGTGTGACGTAATATGTGGACGCTCCCAAGGCTACTGAGCAGGTATCTACCTGCGTAATTGATGAATATAATATGTTCATATAAAAATATTAAGGGGGGCCCTTCTTAGGCACCTTTCCCCTAGTTCACTCTGACCTACATCCCCATTACGAAAAAGGTTTAACCTTCTTCTTTTTTTTCCTGCTGTCGTGTCTTTTTCGGATTGGGCTTGTTAGAGCCCTCGTGAGTAGTCTGGGATCCGAAGAGGAGAGTGAGCATCCATTTTAGGTCCGTAAGATTTGATGATTGATTCTTGTGCAGAATGTTCTCCTGATTATGAATATATCGGGTGCACATAGCAAATTCCCGGTCTTTTTGTTGTTATTTGACATTTTCTATGTTTAAATGAAAAATGCCATGTGTCGGAAAGTTATGAAAGTTTTGAAAATTTTTTTCATAATCATTTGAAGAAGTGTGATATGCACAAATTTCATTAATGGTGTGTGTTGATATAATTGATAGTTTCCGAGATAAACAATAAAATAGCGTTTTAATGAAAAACCATTTCTACAGTGTATTTTTCGTCATTTCGAAAAAAAATTTTTTACATCATATAGTACTCGCCGAGACGAAGAGAATTTCTTTTGAAATTTTTTCAATTGGACTATTAATTTAATTTCTACAAAATTCTAAATAAATAGGATGTTTGCCAGTGTGCGCCTATGTGTGAGGGGTAGGCCGAGGTTTCAAACCTGCAGCTTCCCAGCCCCCGATGTCCCGATTCGATGCAGTTCATACTAACACTCGCACACACATACGTGAAAACTTTGTATTTATTTCGAATTTTGTAGAAATTAAATTAATAGTCCAATTGAAAAAATTTCAGAAGAAATTCTCTTCATCTCGGCGAGTACTATATGATGTAAAAAATTTTTTTTCGAAATGACGAAAAATACACTGTAGAAATGGTTTTTCATTAAAACGCTATTTTATTGTTTATCTCGAAAACTATCAGTTATATCAACATACACCATTAATGAAATTTGTGCATATCACAGTTCTTCAAATGATTATGAAACAAAAATTTCAAAACTTTCATAACTTTCCGACATATGGCATTTTTGATTTAAACATAGAAAATGTCAAATAACAACAAAACGACCGGGAATTTGCTATGTGCACCCGACATATTCGTAATCAGGAGAAAATTCTGCACACGAATCAATCATCAAATCTTACGGACCTAAAATGGATGCTCAAGTGCCCTTGGATCCCAGACTAGAGGGGTTTTACCGCTTAACCGAACTTGTTTTCCAGTTTAGCATTTTCTCATCATGTGATGGGCGGTTCGGGTCGTTGGGATCGCGAGAATCGAAAAGCGGCTCGCATCTGGCTTAAACCTTGGTGAACTCGGCGCGGCGGTTTCGTGTGGGTAAATGGGATAAAGGGGGTAAAGAGGACAAAGGGGGTAAAGGGGGACAAGGGTGGTTTTGAGAGAAGGAAGGGTGAATGAGGTTGGATAGCAAACGCCCGCAGCATGACACCGCATTGCGCCCACTTGCCAACCCAGCCAACACCTAAATTCGAATTAGGAGCCTCGGCACTCTCGTCAACTCACCCCGGCAACCCCGTCGACCGACCCCTATCCGTCGACCCTCTTTGCCCTCTTCCGTCGTTCCATCGAGAAGTGAGGGTTGGCAGAGGGTCGAGAGTAGAGCTGGTCGTTTCTTCCCTTAGGAATCGATATCAACGTCATCAGCAGAGCTAAGGCTTTCTCGTCTTCCTCGAGGAAGCCCTCCCTATACCGGGTCGGGTCACGTACTCCAGGCACGCGGCCAAGGAACTCGTTTTCTAAACGCTCTCTGCACGTAAACTAAAGATCACCCCAGATCTTGACGAGCAATTTAGCTAGAATCCGCTCCAATCTCTCCAATTTACTCCAACACGTGTAGGGGGATAGTGAGTAATGAAAGTGAGAACTTAATCGAGAGTAATAAGTAATGGTGAAAATGGTCACGAATTTGTAATTGAAATTTTTATTCAATTTATGCTTTTGATTGTCTATATTCTTATAAGGCTGTAGGGGAGTTCTGCCGTCCTGATGAAGAAACTATACAACTGCATTTGTTCAATAGAACGCGTTTGCATCTGTACCTTTTAACGTATGAGACTTTTTGAAAAAAATTACTGTTCTTGGGTAAATCGGGCATGCCCTATTCATTAAAACAAAAAAATTTGCGAATTCCAATTATTTATATGCAAAACTGTAGATATGCTAGATATTAATGCACGAAGTCACCGAGGATCCTTATGAGCAAAAAGAAATCTGTGTAGATGTGTTTCTTTTATCAGGATCTGAGGGGTCAGCACCACTCAGCACTATCCCAAATCCTGGAATTCGTTTAGATATGCTAGAATTTCTGCAGATGTATTGTTTCTTCATCAGGAATTCTCGAAAATCGCTGTAGATATGCTAATTGAGACCTAAATATCTCGAGATTTAATTACAATTTTTAATAATGATTAGCATAGTTAAACTCGTCTTTTCATTACGATTCCAACCACATTAAAAACTCGTTTTCGATAAAAATGCAGTTGTATAGTTTCTTCATCAGGACGGCAGAATTAAAATTACAAATTGGGTAAAATCAGGATGGTGGTATGTCAGGGGAAACCTGGAAATCAGGGAATCAGATAACTGACTGTATTTGTATCCTTTTTCTGAACTTTTTTCTGACCTTATACCGCTTCTTAAGATTTCTTAAATACAGTAAAATAATCAAATATCCTCGCAAATATCTTTTTCAAAGAAGAAGCCCTTAAATAAAACTATTTGTCAGTTTTCTCAACACCAAAGTACCAATCAAATTCCAGCCTAAAATCTTAAACCTTCATTTTCTACAGAAAGCCACTTCTATAAGGTTTTGTTGACTTAACTTCAGAAACAATTGTACATTCATGATCAGAAACAATATTTCTTAAAATTATTATTGTTTACTTATAAAGAAACATATACCGTAGATCTTTAAGCGAAAATCGTATGTTATATTGCGATGTGTCACACTAAATCTTTATTTTCCCGGAACAGAATAATTTTTTTTTTAATGAAAACTTTTTTATTCTTTTCAGTCTGCTTATATCTCGGGAGCAGGTTCTTATTAATTAAAAAAATTTGTAAATATATTTTTAGTCGCTGTCCAAAGACGATTTTTAAAACCCCTGAAATTTGAACTTACAGATTCTTGGATAATTTACTCGGAATTGTTAACTTTTTCTGATCAAACTAATTTCCTTCCAATTTAGCAACTCAATATCTCGAGGGAAAACTGTTATTTTTGTTTAAACTGAATATTGAACTTTTTATCGTGATCCGCAACCGAGCATGTTCCAATTTTAAATGCCTGTCACTTTGAGATTGTAAACTTCCACATTCTATTTCTCGGAACTGTATAATTTTTTTGAAAACATACATACCCTTCAACTATCTTCTATAGAATTCAATTATTTGGTTGGAAATGCGACTGGATTTGGGATTGAGAATTCGACTATTTGGTTGAAAGTTCAGCAATTTGATTAAAAATTCAGTTATTTTGTTGAAAATTTAATTATTTTATGAAAAAGTCATCTTTTTGGGCGAAAATTGTGTGTTTTGTTGTAAACTTTGAAATTAAGGCAACTAATGGAAGATAAGGCATCCTTATTTTCCCTTAGTGGCCGGATTACTAGACAATCTTGCCTTAGTAGGCTGGATCTACCTACCCACCTTGCCCTAATTGGCTAGATCATGCCTTATCTTGCCTCAGTTGGCCGTACCACTAGACTATCTTGCCTTAGTTGGCTGGCTCATTGGCCTACTTTGCCTCATTTTGCGGAATCATGCTCTATCTCCACATAATGTCTGGCATATTTAATTCGCTATTTTGAAAATTCAAATTCTGTCTTAAAATTTGTAATCCGCGACCCTAAAAACACCTTAGATAGAGACTCCTGAGGAAAAGGGTCTGATGAAATGTTCGCCGAGTCTGTTGGCCAAATTAACAAGTATCATCGCATTTCAAAGTTATTTTTATCCGAAAATGTGAAAACGGCTTTTTTGCACTTTTAGGCTTATCTCAAAATCCTGACAGTTCAGACAAAATCTTTTGTCAAGTTCAAATTCAATCCAAAAAATTACGTATGAAAATACCTGCAGATGTCAGCGGGGATTCGAAAGTGTCGTTTTGGTATAGGCCTGAGTAATATAAGATTTTAAATTTTCGAAATTTTATACGTGATTTCAAAGTGCAAGCATCTGAAATAATTGACAAATAGTTAGTTGAATACGTTTCAGATTTAATAATTTCGAGTTTGAACGGTTAAAATTGTGTCCGCTTGAATGCATGGAAATGTTAAAAGCTTCTCGTTCGATCACCGAGGTTAAGCAGCGTTTGACTCGCTCATTCACGGATGGAGGCCGCCGTACTAGGAGAGGTGTTTTTTTTTAAACTCTTATCTTTTTTTGCTCTCGAGCTAATGATATTTTCTCACTTATTAGTAAACACAATAGGGTAAAGAAAGCGATAATAGCAGACTGATCCTAATTTTTTTCCCAGCCGAAGGATTTTTTTTGTTTGTACGTGTAAAAGTTCAGATAAGTGAAAATGATAAAAAATTCTGCATATTTTATAATTTTATGATATTTGTTATCTTTTATTATTTTTTTTCACTATTATTATTATCTCGAAAACATTTTAGCTTAACGACGTGGTCATAAGGTTGACTAGCGTTTTCGTAGGAGGGAAATGATTTAATCAGATTCTCCGGATATTTAGATTTTAGCACTGAGAGGCCATAATACTTGCCACACGCTAGCGTCGTATCCACCCTCTTAACACGCTTGATGCTTGCGTTAATAATTAACCACCGACTACGCGAAAAGTAGCTTTTACGCTCTCACAAGCTTCTTCAGGTCACGCCTCGTTTGGCAGAGAGTGAACTTGTGAGGTTAAGCACTTTTCGAGGTGGCCTGAGACGTGATTGCTTGCGTTTCAGTTACACTATATTTTCTATAAACATTTTTTTAGTCCAACTTTTTTTTTAATTCTAGGAATCACAGTCTTTCCCCTATCTCCCTGCATTCCTTTTTTTAAATTTATCTTTGTTCCCTTTTCTCTTTAAATATGCTACATTTTAGAATAAAATATTTGAATTACGCGGGAAAATTCGGACCGGAAAGTAGCCTCGAGTTTGAATTATAAAATTTTTAATTTGCTTTTGTTTGAAATTTACCAAAGAGACTTAACTATTTATTTAGAAAATACAAATCATAATTTCACCTTTCAAATTCGGGACTTTTGCGACTCAAATTTTATTTTTAAATCTTCCCAATAAAAAAATGTACAAATGTTTACTTGGACCATTTCCAACCAAACTATTTAGGATTTAAATAGATAAAACTTGAAAGCTAAAATTATTTTTCGGATAAAAGAATATCACGATTTAATTATTAATGATGGTATTTTTTTAAAAGAGAAAATATTCTTAATTGTGAGAACGATTTTAAACCTATAAAAATGGTGTATTTAACACTTTTGTTACTTTTTTAAACGTTGTGAACGGATTTCCAACGACCGAACAATGAGATGATCAGAGTTGGCATTTTTGTTTAAATCTTATAAATTTCCTACTGAAAATTCATTTGATCACTATTAATTTGCCAAATATTATTTGCTAATAGTGACTCGCTTTCGAAAAAATCAACTTTTACTGAAATTTTTTTCATGGATAGAAATGTTCATTTATTAAATTCGATTTTCTTTAATTTGCAACAATTCAATTTTCTACTATTCAAAATTCAGTCATCAAGTTTCTTCTACTTTCGAGACTTGAATTTGAAGAAGATTGATCATTTAATTTTCAACAGAAGAAAATTAAACCGTTAAAAATTGAAGAAAATTGATAATTGATTTATCAAAGGTAGGAAATTCAACTGTTGAAAATTGAATTATTAACTGTTGAAAATTTAAGAAAAAATTGATCATTGAATTTCAACAGTTGAAAATTCTATTGTTGAAAGAAGAAAATGAAGAACTAAATTTTCAACAGCCGAAAATGCTATTGATGAAAATTGAATAATATGGAATTTTTAGCTGTTTAAAATTGAAGAAAATTGATAATTGAATTTTCAACCATTGAAAATTCTATTGTTGAAAATTGAATAAAATAGTTTTCAACAGTTCGATCTTCGTTAATTTTCCACTGTTGACTTCAACATGAGAATTTAATAGATAAACATTTCAATCCATAATACATTTTTGAAAAAAGTAGATTTTTTTGGAAAAGGGGCTTCTACTGACAAATAATGTTCTTTGGCAAATTAATAGTCATCCAATGGATTCTCGGCAGGGAATTTTTGAGAAGTCATTCAAAAATGATTTAATATCAATTATAAATATAACATATCTTGTAAAAACATCATTTCTTGTACAAGGTTGTTTATTCTTTTCTAAATATTTTTATGTCCAAAAGCTTTGAGTGGAAATTACAAAACATAATTGACATCTAGAAAATTAGGGCATTTTTCAAAAACTTTAATTAAATTTAAATAATATCAATCTAATCATACTATATTTTTTTTGTTACAGGTATGTATAAAAGTCACGTTCTGTCCATAAAAAGGAGGCCGTAAGTAATATATTCGTTATAATTGTGAAATATTCTTGTTATTTTACAAGTTATTGGTTAATTTTTTCGCCTCAATTTCATTTTTATCTCAATACAAAATAGCAATTTAAAAAAAATTAATTTCAGAGATTTTTTAAAATCCAAAGAAAATTATACAGAGAAATTTTCCAAATGTAAGCCATAAAAATTGTAATGGTGCAGAATTTTTTTCTTCTATCTCTCCAAGAAAAATATGAAATCTATACAAAGAATTGTTTGAAATCTTGCAAAAAGTGAGAAGTTACATTGATTTACTTTTAGCTACACTTTTTTTCTCTTTTATTTCTAATTAATTTTTGTATAAATTCAGTTTGTAAAATGTTACCAGAACCTATTTTTCTCCATATATATTATTTATATTTTATAATAATAAAATAATAATGCAAGCAAAATATGTTACAATATTTTTTACACAAAACTGTATTATTAACTATATTTTTGAAAATTTTAAAAGTTAATGATATTATACAAGTTTTGTCTTTCAAATAAATAATTTGATTTGATTTGATTGCAAAAAATTTCTCGGTTGGATTTTACGATAGTGCTAGTTGCTCACGATTTGTGGGATTAAAAGAAAATGTAGAAAGTAGTATATATTTTTTGTGACATTTGGCATTTGTTATTTAATATAATTTTTGTTATTTGTGGTTTTTATATGATTTCGAGCATGTGTAGAATTTTTTAGCTTAGTTCTAAACTAAAAAAAAGGATTCTATTACATGAAGATAAATTAATTAAATACAAAAATCGAAATGAAACAAATTTGCAGTGTTTTCAATCTATATTCCCGGGTCTTGGCAATTTTTTAACTAGTGCATTTTTGTCACTGAAAAGTTTTCATGTATCCGAAAAAATTCTTCTCCTATTCACACAGGTGTTAAGAATTTTTTCCAAAAATGGGGATCAATTAAACTAGGAATTATATCTTAGAAAATGATTGATTAAAATCCGAAAAAATGTGCATAATTTTTTCAACATCCAGGTATGTAAAACAAAATTGAAAATTGGGAAACTTAAAAACCTCTCCAAATGAAAAATATTTGTGAAACCTTTTTTTAAAGTGCGGGCAACTAAGCTGCATTTCCAATTTCCATCAATTCAAAATGAATCATACTTTTTTTTAAACATTGGGTGTTTTTATTTTTATTATTTAGATTTAGGGCCTAAATTCTACGGATACAAAATTTCACCGGCTCAATAATTGGTCCTTTGCCCTTAATTCCAGCAGCAAGAAGACTCAATTACGCCTCCAATTCAAAACTCTCATTGTCCCCCAGTCCATCGGATTCTTTTCGCCACCCCCGCAACTTGTTTTCCCCCATTCTGTCGAAATCTAAAAGCACAGGCGAGCATCTCGAGCACAGGTCATAAACATAAAGTGTTATCGAGGGTCCTGGTTAATAAAAATCAACCATTCCTATATCGGCCCGTCGATCGCGTGACTCGCATATCACTGACGCCTGCGTGTGCATGTGTGTGTGTGCTCAGGGTGAATGGTCCTTAATGTCGTATGGCGAGTTACCCTCGTTCGACCGTGATAAAAATAATACAGCTTATTAGCCCCCGGGGATGTGGTATGAGGCGCGGACGCGCGTTGTTCATCGGGCCGTGGTGCTTCGCATGAGCGGATAGCGAGAAAGAGATAGAAATAAAGCGACAAATAGAGATAAAAAGATAGAGAGATAAAAAGAGAAGGAATGAACGGCTGTAGAGTAGAGGGTTGGTTGGCCGTGGAAGCGTCGGGGGTGGCAGCCAACAGCCATGGGGCGGAAGTGGAGGCTCAAGGGAATGAAGATAGTGGGGGGAAGGTTCCCTGTCGCCGCCACGCATTGATTTTGCCCGACAGACAGCCCGCCTGTTGGGCTCTCTCTGGCTCGGGAACCTAACTGTTCACTGTTCGTGGTTCGTTCTCCCTTTAGTCACCACAACCCCTGAAACTCTCCTGCAAGTCTCCCTTGCTTAGCTTAGCATCACCTCGCGCGGGTGGCGCGACGCGGCGCACGTACAAAAGCTTTGCTCTAGTCTCTAGTAAATAGGCATTCGAGCAACGATATACCACACCAACACCGCTTATTGTGGTTTGTCAGGAGTTTAAGGAGCACTCACATCATGAGCGACAAAAAGAGGGAAACCCCCGAAAAGGGGAACGCTAAAGACTAAAAATGTTTAGGACAATTAGTATTCTATGGTGTCATAAGTTGACATGTTTTCTTTGTATATTTTCTGCCTGCTTATGTTTAAACTAAGCAAAATATAGGGTTAAAATGTTGCAAGATAGAAGATAATTTATCAACAACATTATCCACCCTTTAGTTTCGGATCCGTTGAAGTATATATTTTTAAAAGAAAAGTTTGTTATAGACATTTTCCATAAGATCCTCATTGGAACTTATGTTTATTGCGTGGACGACGGCTGTATGATGAGAATGAAAAATTGTTTAAAAACGGCGTTTCTTTTAAAAATACAGCGAATGTGGAAAGAAGTACATGATGAACGCCACTTAAATTTTTTCCACTGTCTTATTTATGAAATAAATAAAATATGGCTTTGAAATTTTGCAAAATGGAGGAAATATATCAACACACCACTGTCTGATCCGTTGAAGTTTGTATTTTTAAACGAAACGTTGTGTTTTAGACATTTTTCATAAGATCATCATTGAAGATAAATGGCGCTTCTGTCTGCTTGGATGACGGATGTAAGATGAGAATGAACTTTTTTCAACACTTTTTTCTTTTAAAAATACAAACAAAGAAAATGAAGTCCCTAGGGGCAAATTGTGTTTTATGACGTCACGACTTAATGATAGTTTTCTTATTTTTTAAATAAATGAATGTATGGCATTAAAACTTTGCAAAATGGATGAAAAAATATCAACCCTTCGCTGTCTGACACGTTGAAGTTTTGCATTTTTAAAGGTAAAGTTCGTTTTTATACATTTTTCGTAAGATTCTCATTGAGAAAAAATGGCGCTTTTAACTGATTGGACGGCGGTTCTTATAAGAATGCAAAATTGTTCTAAAAAATCGTTTTTCTTTTCACAATACGAACAAAGAGGGTGGAAAGAAATACATGGTAAAATTCTACTCTATGAAGTAACGACTTATTGAGCGTTTAATGCATTCTTTCCCCTTTATTTTTAAAATAAATAAAATATGGTTTTCAAATTTTTCAAAACGGAGGAAACATCAACATCAATATCCTCATTGAGGATAAATTGCGCTTCTGTCTGCTTGTATGACGTTTGTAAGACGAGAATTTACATTTTTTTGTAACTTTTTTTCTTTTAAAAATACAAGTAAAGATGTTGAAAAGCAGTACATGGTAAATGCGATTTGTCTTTAAGGGCACATTGTGTTTTATGACGTCACGACTTACCGACCGTATAATGTATTTCTTTCCGCCATTTTTTATAAGATTTTCATGAAGACAACTGGCGCTTCTATGTTTGCTTGGATAACGGCTGCAAGATGAGAATGAAAAACTTGAAAAAAAAAACAGCTTTTCTAATGTTTTTTTAAATACATTTTAGACAAGATCCTCATTGAAGACAAATATGGCGCTTCCTTCTGAAATTGTTTTTGTTTAACAGCTCTTTTTTAAATACAAAAAAAAACAAAGATGTGGAAAGAAATACATCATAAACACCATCAAATATGCCGTGAATAAAATTGATCAGTATCTTGTATGTAGATAAACTTCATGTAAAATGGCAAACTATAATATTAGCAATTGTTTGTACTTCTGAAGTTAATTAGGATCAAACATTTTTGGAAAATATATAAAAAGGAGCCCGTCGGGCACCTGCCCCTACAAAATCCAATGAGCCAGACAAAGGTGCACTGATATATTTTCTTTCATTTTCCCAAATTTCAAAGGGATATTTCATTTAGTTGAGGAATTAGAAGGCTTAAAAAATATAGATAAAATTACCATTTGCCCTAAAAAACTAATGATAAATAAGCGCCATTTGTCCTTAATGAGGATCTTATGAAAAATTTACGAAAAACAATTTTTCCTCTAAAAATACAAAGATCTCGTTAGACAGCCGAGGGTTCTTATATTTTCTTTTCGGTGCACAACTAAGGATGAAGTCTATTTTCATTTTCAAAGGCTTTCAAATGTTAATTTTTGTATTTAGGAATTGAGGCGTAAGCGAACAAAACGTGATGAATCCATTTTTTTTAAATTGAGATTATGATTAATTCTTTCTCTATATGTTTGGTATGTCATCAGTTCGATTATCAACATCTATCTATAAAATAAAATGAATTTAAAAAAAAGGCTTTAGAAAAGAAATAATATTTATTAGAACATGTGTAATCAGTGACATATGCCTTTACTGAATCCAAAGTGAATAAATCAATCAAGAGGCTATTAAGCATTTTTTTCACATTTTCTTTATTTGATAGCCTGCCTGATTATAATAGCCAATTTCTAATTTCATTTTGATTAATGGCTGTCAAGCTACAATATATCCTTAAATATTGAGAAATTAACTCAAGTGGATTTATCATACGCTTTGTTCGCGTATACCTCAATGGATTTATTTGTATTTTTCAAGTTTCTTGTTCAAGTTGCCCTTTCACCTTCTAATTTTGTTTAATCTTGCAGTTTTGATCTTCAAATATTTATTAACCTGCCAGTTTTAAAATGTAAAGCCTTTATATTCCTAATTAAAAGTTGAAAGTTTCATAATTATTACATGTTTCAATTTTCAATTCGAATTAGTAATTTTTACAAATTTAACTACTATACTATAAGTTTTTCAAACCTTGTTTCTGTGACGAATTGGCGAGAAAGATTCAACTTGCAAAAAGAAAATAAACGCCGACTGCTCGCTTAACGATTATTGTAAATACGCTTGGTAAGCTGCGATATGGCTTTTATTACTAGATGCGAATCTTTTCAAGCCGTATCTCTCCAAGACCTAGTGCTTTATGACGCGTTTATAATAAAGTGCTCCGATTCGGTCGTATAAATATAAGGCAAGACATAAAAACTTGAACTTTTACTCGAATCGCATAAAATCTCATGATCCGGATGAAGTATCAAATATTAAAGAATTATTAGTCGTTTGTATCCACTATTCATAACATAATCATAAATACACTCCGTTAATCTTTCTCGAAACGTTAGGAACCTGAAGATTTTGTCCCTCTCTGAAGTTTCCAATATGCAATTTTTCTCGATATTGAAACGCTGCATTATTAAATTCTTAACATTTTATTGCTCAAAAGGAGATCTCATCACAATAATTTGAAATCGCAGAGGTGCCGCGAAAGGAAAAAGTTTTATGCAGGAAGTCTTCTCTAGGAAAAAGTATTTCAGAAATATATATCAAGTTGATATATGTCAGATAGAGTCGTGCCAAACGAATTCCGGAACAATGTTACAACGATTGATGAGACAGTTTGGATCTAAGAGATTCTCTACAACTTTACATTTGCTATCATTGCCAACTTGGTCTTTCCCCTCGAGTAGCCATCGTAAAAAACTTTCAAACACATATTGCTTGCAGAGTTGTTGGACGATACTTTCTTGAGAAAATCGATATCAATTTACTGAAACCACATAGTTCAGATTATAGACCTGCACAGTACAATATGTTTTTTCTTGATTGAGGCAGCTATAGGTTCATACCACTTTGTAATATTTATTTTCTATTACCTATTCCAAAATGTATACATTTTAAATTAGTATCTTTCTGTAGAAACAACTTTCCTGACTCTGTTGAATTGGAACACGGCCAGAATCTCTTTGATGTTTTGTCGTCTTATTCACCTACGCTACGCTTCAGTTCATTCTGCAAATGCAAAGCGACTCAATCTATAACGAGTGGTGGCGTCCTTCTGATAGGAATTGAATCGAGAAGCTATTATTAAACAGAGATCGTCACCTTCAGTTTTGTTTTATTTTACTTGAAGAATCCTCTTTTAGAAATTCCAGCTTTGTTCTTCCAGCATTGTACAATGGGGCAATACGTATTTAATTGGTCTAGAGTCTAGACACTCTAGATAGTTTTGATTAGTTCCTAGATTTTACCATTTTGCAGGCCTCAGACTCACCACACTATTGACACTATTTGACACTTTGTTCAGCGATGACAATATTTTCATACTATTTTGATACAAATGACACGAAAGACACTATAGTTTTTTACAATTCTCTGCTAATGCCACTATTTCTTCATTTTTCCTTTAAAAATATTTTTGAACTTCGCTAATTGGTTACAAATTTTCTCAGTGGGTGATTAGGGGCCGTACAAAATGTTGAGTTTTGCAAGTCAAAAATCCAAAAAGATTGATGTTCAACCAATTATATCAATTTTCTACAAAACAGTTCATTTTTTACGAAATTGTTGAATTTTCAAAAAAATAATTATATTTAGAACCAAATAATAAAAATTGTTAACAAAAAGATGAGTTTGTAACGACAAATGACATAGTAAATTTTTCAACACGCTTTTTAAAATTAGCTCATTTCATCTGAAGTGCAAAATGAATAACTTGAAAATCAATGATAAAGCATTTTCATGCGAGGGGAACATTTTCATGCCGAAGATAATTTTATAAGATGTCATACTGATGGACGAGGTCTGCCTGGAAAGTATCCGACCTTTGGTGTTCCATCAGGAGTAAGAGTTAATTCTGGTCAATGGCGATGATATCCCCTTTAGATTTAGAGTACTCCCCTATAGATTTAGAAGCCACAGCCCTGTTTCATTTCCTCTACGTCTTGTAATGTTTTTTCTTTTAGAGGGTGCTTTAATTTGGGAAACAGCCATAAATCACAGGGATCTAGGTTAAGATATACTGTTGCCTCGATTATTACAAAGCCTTTTGTATTTTTCCAATAAGAAAATAATTGTTTAAACATTCTAGTGCAGCTTTTTGCTCATTGACAATACGTACAACATTGTCCGAAGCCAAAAATGTGTAATTTGCTTCAAGAATCATCTCTGTACATTCTTTAGTTTCGGAGATGACACCTGCCTACATTTTTGTTAATAACTTATTAACAAATGATTATTTTTGCCTTCAAAGTTCACAACTGTGCACAGACAGGATCAACGAAACCCATATATTTTTTGCAGAATTTTCATCATTTATTTGTAGTGACCTGCAGCCATTCAAAGTTGAGTATTGTGAAATGATTATTTGATTATTGTGATTTTTCCCCTTTCACTCGCCCGGAAATAATCGCTTATCATCTGAAAATTTTGAAACTCTGTATCAGTGTTGGATAAACCTTCACCTGCAACATGCATATTGTCTCATATTTTCATAATTTTTTTTGGGCTGAGATTATCACGAAAATCTGTACAGTGTGCTTGAACTTTTTTGGACATATAATAGCCGACTAAAGATTTGCTGGCCCTTGTCACTTAGTAGAGTGCCTCACAGAGGTCCTCTCTAAATGATGAATACCTTTTTTTTTTGACAATAACTCGGATACAAAGTTAAAGCACAAGGTCGGATACTTTCCGGACAAACCTAGTATACTAATAAACTGTCATATTGACATGTTATACGAAAAGTCGCGAAACAAAAAACACGCGAAAGTCGAGCGAAAACATAGGAGCTTCAGTGTGGACAGAATGAATGGTAGATTATTGTAAATAATATAATTTGGATTATTTATCAAAGATGTTTACGCATAAATTGCATACATTTTTCTTGGGTCGTAGTTTAGGACACGCACTTATTTTTCTTTTTCAAGTGAAAGTTATTAGAGTCAAGGAGACCTTCGAAGGACGATTTTAAGAATATTTCAAGTATCAAGTGTTCTATATTTCACAAGGGACTTGTTCTATATTTCTAGAATCTAAGCCAGCTGAAGAGGAAGTTAACGAAGGTTTTCATGTTCCCGACTTTGCAAAATTTCGAGGTCTATTCGGTCGACAGCACAGGGCGGTTCGGAATTATTTAGGAAGCCGCAGACTTTGTAATCACCCTACATATACCCTCCTTCCCCGTCTACCAATTTACCCTCCTCAGCGATGTCGAATATTGGCCCAAGTTTTCCCTGCTTGGTTGCTACTGGTTTGGTTGGTTTTCCGCCAGGAGTGAAGAAGGTTGGTTGTAGGAAATGTATAAAACAGAATGGAGAGTCCAGAATGTAGATTTTAGAGGGGTCGTAGCGACCGGCGAAAAAGAGGGGTGGTGGAGTGGATTTCGGTGGAGCAGAAGGTAAGGAAAGTAGAGCCTGTTTGGTAGGAAGCGCGTGCCAGTTCGCGCCAGATGGTTCGCTGTTCTCACTCTCTTGCTCTTTTCCTCCTGTGTGTTGATATACAACATTATCCTCTCAGAAAGCCAGAAAAGAACCTCTGCAAGCCGGGAGCGAGAAAATGAAAATGAAAGAAAAACACGCATCGCTGAGTCGGGAAAGGGAGACTTTTTTCCACGTTTGCAGGCTTTAGTCGCATTTGAAGGTCTCAGGATCAGTTAATCTAAAGATGATTCTAAGCTCAGAGTTCACACTTTTTCCCCTATTCCCATTTTTTTAATTCCCATTTTTCCCCCGTTTTCAAGAAACCACCCCTTTATCTCGTTTTTTTTTGCTTAAATGCGTACTAAATTAATTGAACTCAATCAGAAAATCCTGAGGGGTCATTTGCTTCTGAAATCATTTAAATCCCGCGATTCCAAAATCTTTAAAAATCGGAAATAGCGAATAAGATTCCAGACCTCTTCCTGTAAACCGATGAATTTCATCAGATTTCTCAAGGATTTTTTCCAGATTCGTGAAGATTTCAAAGATTTTTGGTAAGATTCGAAACTGATTTTCAACTTATTTTGAGTCGCTGAATCTTCGAATTTCCAAAATCTTGTAAAGCCTGATCTTATTGTCGTGATTCTGAGTCTGATTTTTTTATTCTATAGTGACTTTGAAAAAGATTTCGAAAGATTTTTTTGGCACTTAATTCATATTTTTGGTTAAAAATTCTACTATTAGTTGAACATTTAATTATTTTGTTAAAAATCAACTATTTACTTGAAAAGTCATTGTTTTGTTGAAATGTCATTGTTTTTGTCGCGAATTCAACTGTTTTGTTGAAAATTCGTCTTTTTGGTTGAAAATTTAACTATTTGGGTAGAAAATTAATCTTTTTGGTAAAAATTCAACTGTTTGATTAAAAATTATTTTTTTTCTGGTTGAGGATTCAATTATTTTGTTGAAAATTCGTTTGTTTTCTTTAGTTCTTCTTCACTTCGTTTATTTTCTTTAGTTTTCCTTTCATTCGTTTGTTTTTGCAGTTTCTTTAGTTATCTTTTTTGATAGTGAATTTGACCATTCAACTGTTTTCTACAAAGTTCGTGTGAAATTCAACGATTTGGTTGAAAACGAGGTTGAAAATTGATCTTTGTTCAAAATTCAACTATTTGGTTAAAAGTTCAACTATTTGTTTCTAAATATATGTACATTTTTACTTAAAAATCATGTTTTCAGTTGAAAATTAAATCATTTTTTTTGAAGATTCATCTTTCTTGATTGACAATTACCTTTTTTGTTGGAAATTTACCTTTTCGGGTTGAAACGTCAACTTTTTTCTGAAAAATTCAACTTTTCAGCTTGCAAAATGAACTTCTTTAATTAATTTAATGAAAATTTGTCTTTTTGGGTTGGAAAATTGATCTTTTTTGGTTGGAAATTAAACTATTTTGTTGAACATTCAGTATATGTCCACTTAAAATTTGCGGGATTTAAAGCGTTTAATATTTCATTTATGATGGTATTTACGTTAATTTTATTTAAAAGAATGTATTCCCCTAATTTCGCGATAAATCACCCTATTTCACCTATTTTGAGAACATTTCAGGATGTGAAGTGTCTATAAACGTTGAGACCTAGAATGTTGTAATAAATAGTAAGTAGGGTAATGAACGTTTTTCAGAAGGTTTGTAGAACGTTTATTACTGGTTATGTTGCAGCTAAAGTTTATGGTTGTCGCAGTTAGGAAGCAGAATTCATAGATTGTAATAGATGTTTCAGATATAGTTAGGCCGATACTCTGCTAAACAGCTTCTTGACGTAATTGGATACCATTAACAGAGTAGATGTAATTTGCTAAAGTGGTTTTCTATGTTTGAAGAATATAGACTGCTGTTCAACAAACGGATATTGTTATTCCAGAGAGAATATAGTTTAGGGTATTTAATTACAATTAGGTGCTTTTTTATTATTGAAATCATCAGATTCATCATCAACAACTTGATCTTCGAAAATCGCCTCGGTTTCTTGTTGTGGTTTCATGTTTTGGTTTCTTGTTTCTTGTGTTTGTTCCTTCATCTCCCATCTGATAGAAAACCACCAGCAACTTTTACTCCCGCAGGTGGCTGTGTGCGAATCGTACGTGGGAGGATTTACGGCCTTACGTGCTAGAGGCGAACGAGTGATAAACGAGTCGGGGGAATGGCTTTCATGCGTGGTTCGGATTTGCAAAGATGCATGTAATAACCCCGAGTCTCGGGCTCATGCCAAAAGCTCACTCTTTCTGTCCACTTCCCCAAATCTCTACACTTCCTTCCTGCACCCCTACAGACCTCTAGAGTCTAGACTCCTGATCACTCTATCCCAGAGTGTAGCCCCTCGGTGATGGTTGCTGAATTCTGAATGCTGAATAGTGAATGCTGGTGGGTACTGTGGAGTTTCGAGGTGGGAGCGAAGGCGAACCAAGCAGGCGTCGATCGAGCCCACCAGTTAGTTCTTCAGTCTAGTGCCAGCCGCCGTTGGTCTTGTTTCGCCACATACGGTACTATGTGGTGCGCAAACGCTTCGCGATGACACCCCATCTATAAAACACCGGCCGGTGGTGGAACAAACGCAGGCGCAAAACCCTCCAATCCAGTACTTTAGTACACCACCCGTACACAAAGCAGATAGCTTTCCGAGCTTCCTGGTGAAAAAAAGGTTCATTTAGAACCTTAGAGTCTTTGATCCAACATTCACGGGCGAACTCTCCAAATTATGTATGGAACCGATATTGGGTCAATTAGGATCTGAATCCAAAGTGTTTCAAAGTGCTGCAAAGAGCTTCAAAATCATAAAGGAACCTAGAAGTTATAGTGCTTAACAAGGATCTCAAGTTTGTCCAGATCTATAATCTATACTTTATAGCCTCTGGATTTAAAGGGTCTGGGTCAGAATCCAAAGTCTCGAGCGGATTCCCGCTCTGCGTTTTGATAGTGTCCCTCTCTCTCTTTTTCCCACGCTCGAATCCCCTCCCTCGTGTGTGAACTCGACTTGCTCTCTTGATTGTTTATGTCCCTCCGAGGTCAGTGTGAATACCGCGATCGGACCGAGTGGTGAACGCGAGGTCGCGTTTAGTGTCGTTTCTCTTTAGAACGCCGCGCGAATCACCTTTCGAGATTGGATACCTCACTGCGAGTCGAGTACCTTCTCCTCATGTCAAGTGTCACATTATGTGGGTGTTTCTATTTGCTCTAGTATCAGTGTCAATATCAGTTTCAGTATCAATATTTAATATCAGTGTCGTGTGTGAATAACGAGTCTTTCATCTTTCACTCATTGTCAGTGGGATCTTGATCAGTGAGATCTTGATCAGATCATCAACATTCTCTGGATACTGGATTATCGTGGAACAGTTTCTATTTGTCAACGATCTAGCCTAGTGATTGAGAGTTGATTGAAAGTGGTTGACTCCCTGTATCCTCTGGGAGATGCAGTGCTGATCATTGTATTATTATTGCTAATATTAGAGTTAACAAGTTGAGTGAGTCAATTATTTGAAAGAGGATGCACTTCTGATTGATGAAACCCGAAAGTGAGTGTATAGGTTTTTGAGCAGCTGCAAGAAATCTTCAGAAACATGGATTTTCGCGCACCTCATCCTCTTGTGCATCCCTCACATGGTGGACATCCATACTATTATCCAGGTATATTCATGTTTAGTGGTTTTTTTTTTCAGGAGGGGTCATGTATTGTCCTTTTTTGTCCCTTTTTCCTTCTTTTCCTAAGTTCAGACTCATTTTTCACACCATAAAAACTAGATATCACCTTTTTTCGGTATCGTTTTTTGCATGTCCTGTTCTTGAATAGGATAACTTCATGCTGTTATTTTCAATGTAAAACAAATTACTGGGTTTCCTAGCAGTGGTCTCATTTTTGGTACCACCTGAAATTAGCCATGAAATAATCCTTTTTTTACAGTGGCTCTCGTGGAATATCCATGAACTTGTCTTTGTTGTATAAAAATTAAAAATTGAAAAATTGTATTGAAAAATTAGAAATATAAATGGAAACGTTCAAAATTAAATAATTTCAAATTCGATGTTAATAAACTAGACAATTTTGAAATTAGTAAGGTTATTAGTATATTAGTAAGGTATAATAAGGTTAGGGGTATGTCTTAATATTTCAGCAAACTTTTAAGCTTGACGCTCTCAAAGTTTAATATTTTTAGACTGACCTATTTAAAGCGCTTATGACTGAATATCTCCAGTTTAAAATTCAAAATTATGTCATTCGAATTTTAACAATTCCAGACTTTTAATTGTATGTGAACCCTTCTAAACGTCTAGCTGGGACAGCTAAACCATTTGTTTCAGTGAAGCGGAGTCCCTGTTTAAAGAAGTCAATGTCCATTTCTCTTTTCTTTACTGCTGAACATTTTGTTCAATAAACCGACAGTCATATAAGACATAATAGCCCATTAAGTGGTTCACAATGACGGAAATGCAACACATTCGAATTAAATACATGCGTAGCTTCATCAACAAACAAAACAAATTTTTTTCTATGGTATACGATTGATTCTAATCCGTCGGAATTATTGGTGATATCTATAAATTGTTACATAAGAAGGTTTGGTTAGAAATGATGTTTTCTTATAATCTCTTTTGGAAACTAAGTGTTACGAAGAAGTTACAAATTAAATTGAAGGTAAGATTTGTTCGGAGGAAAAGGAGGAGTTGCTGTGTCACCATCGAAGGGGAGATATAATGTACGATGTGGGATACAAGGTCCCCTTAACCACACTCATTGTCAGTGATCTTCACATCCACATCGACGCACGTGCTCACTGATCCCCGTACTTATTTATATCCGCCTAGTAGAGCATCTCATTTTTTGTTCCACCCATCCAAAGCATCAGAGAACCTTAAGCCAAGCGTATCCCGCATCTCCATCAGTTCCATTTAACTTGTTCCATTTGATTCATAATTAGTTTTTGTAGAGTTGTAAACACTTTCTGGAAGAGGCTAATGGGAGACCAAGCTTGTTAGAACAGCTAGTTTAATCCTCTTGAATTCCTCGCCAGCTTCTAATCAGATTATAATTATATCAAGAGTTTAGTGTTGGGAGTTAGATTTAGATATTCGAGGATGATGATACGATGGTATGATGAACAAAACACGTTGTTGTCTAGTAGCTAGGTGAAATAATCTGATGGATTTAGTCTACATCTAGAACAGATGCTTCTATAACAGAGTACCGTCGGGAAAGCCTGTTATTACTACAGCAGCTTCTGTGTTTTCATGCTACTGAAAAGCGGGACAGGATGATGGTGTTTGCTTACTCTCTCAACTTCACAATGTATAACTCGAGATTGGCCTCCTACATTCTCCACTTTGGTCGTAAAACGTCTGGAAAGTCCGGCCTCTGACAAAACAGTGGAATGGGTTTAATAACTGTTGCTGTCGAAACAGTTTATCAGAGAATTATACCTTTCTCCAGTATTTTTTTTTTTATTTGTTGTACTCACTTTGCCAATTGGAAATTCGGATGCTTTCCAACTCTATATCTATACCAAGAAATTACAATATCTTGTTAATACTGTTGCAAAATTTTGAAGACATTCTGAACTTTTCGCACACAGATTAAAGTAGTAAATCGCGTGTATCGGAATTACGTTCGAAAAGGTCAACCTATCAAGCTAACACCTCGGCTAACACATTAGCAGTGTTACTGCTTTGAACAATCATCCGCTGCTATCGTGGATGTCAAAAGTTCAATAACAAGTTGTTAATTTCCTCAAAAAGCATCCGAATAAAGTTCATCTTTCATGTTTCCCGTCTGTCACTAGGGTCGCGAGGTTATCTTCGTTTATGAGTCTGGAAACCCCCGATGCTATGATAATTAATTTGTTTAGTATCGAAAGGGACCGCCATACGGGTATCGATACAAAAATTGTTTTTTACGTAACCGTCTGTATAAAACGGGTACATATTGTATGAAAATACAGAGAATGAAAAGTTTTCTTTTGAGAAACAGGGTCATGTTTTAGTGAGAAAAAAATTCTTTTTAACTGAGACGTCTACTATGTATTATATTTTTAGTTCAGAATTCATCTCTTTTGGTTAAAAATTCTACTATTCTGCTGAAAATTTAATAATTATTTTTGAAGTCATCCTTTTGGCCTAATATATAACTACTTGATTGAAACTTAAACTACTCTTCAAAAATTCATCTTATTGGTTGAAGATTGAACTATTTTCTTGAAAAATTGTTTTTTCTTCTGGGGGAAAATTCATTTTCTTAAATGAAAATACATCTATTGCATTTTTGGTTGAAAATTGACCGTTTGTAGTTGACAATTCAACTATTACATTATTTTTTCGTTGGGAATTCAACTACTTATTGGTTGAAAGTTGAAAAAATTTATTAAAAATTCATTTTATTGGTTGAAGATTTAACTATTTGGTTGAAAATTCATTTTTTTGTTGTTGAAATTTAACTTCCTTGACTGAAAATTTAAAGATTCCACTTTTGTCTGAAAATTGATCATTTTTTTTTTGTGTTGAAAATTCAACAATTTCGTTGAAAAGTAATATATCTTACTGATAACTCGTCTTTTTTGTAGAAAATTGTTCTTGTTGGTTGCAAATTCAACTACTCGGTTTAAATTTGAGCTACTTTATTAAAAATGATTTTTTTAGTTACAAATTTAACAATTTGGTTAAAAATTAATGTACTTTATTGAAAATTCGTCTATTTCAGTAGAAAATCAATCTTCTTGGTTGGAAATTCAACTGCTTGGTCGAAATCTGAACTGCTTCGTTAAAAATTTTATTTGTTAGTTTAAAAGTCATCCCTTCAGTTCAAAATTATCTTTTCAAAACAAAATTTAACTATTGCATTTTTTGTTATTTTTTTTTTTTATTTGAAAATTCAAGTATTCGGTCGAAAATGCAAGTTTGTAGATTGAAGATTCAATTATATTTGGTTCAAAATTCAATAATTTTGCTGAAAATTCCTTCCTTTTGCTTAAAATTTCAACTACTTGTAAGTCCAACAGTTTGGTTGATATGTAATTTTTATTTGCTTGTTTAGCTGATTGATTTAACTATTTGGTTGAAAATGCATCTTTGTAGGTTAAAAAGTCATCCTTTTTGGTTCAAAATTCAACTGTATTTTGTTGACAATTCGTCATTTTGGATTAAAAATTTAATTAGTCTGGTACATTTTTTTTTTTGGTTCGAAAATAAATCTCTTGGTACAAATTTCTTGTTTCTTGGTTGAAAATTCAACAGTTTGTGTTCAAAGGTTTCATATTTATTGTTGGAAAAATCGTCTTTTTGGTCCAATTTAACAGCTTTGTTGAAAATTCTTCCTTTTGGATTGAAAATTCCTCTTTTTGGCTTAAAAGTTCGACTATCTGGTGAAAAATGTAACTGTGATTAAGGTTTACTCTTTTTTTGTTTGAACATTCGTCTTTTTCTTTGAATTCAACTGCTTTGTTGAAAATTCGGTCTTTTGGATTGAAAATTAATCTTTCTTGGTTGAAAATTTAACTGCCTGGTTGAAAATAATCTGTTTTGGTTGATGATTCAACTGCTGCTATTAAACTTCGTATTTATTGGTTGAATTCAACGGCTCTGTTGAAATTTCGTCTTTTTGTATGGAAAAGTGATCTTTTTTGGCAGAAAGAATATTTCGACTCAAAATCTTAAGCGTTTTATATTGAATGCAATATGGTACCTATACATTAATTTTATTGAGAAGAATACATTCCCCTATTATTGTGAAAAATCACTCTATTTTCCCTCTTTTGACAGAATTTTGGGTTGTGAAGTCTGCACTACTTTCCATGTATATGTTTATGGAAAAGCCAATATAAGCCCGAGAGCGAAAACCCCGTGAGATTCAGCAATATCCGATATACAGGAAAAGTTAGAATTGGTCGCGAATTAAAATAGTCTCATCCTCATATCCCGGCACTTTTTTCCCTCTCGAGTTTATCAATAGGGATGTCGAGGGTGATTTTATCTGTGAGCTTCGCTCGAATCAAATGGTTAAAATCGACAAAGAGAAAAGGGGAATGCGACGAAGAGAAGGAGAAATTCTGCGATTGCTCGCGGCTGATATTTTCGAATGTATAACACGAGGGGCCAATATTTACCATCGAAGCTCGTCCTATAAAAACATGCCATGCAATTAATGTGCCACGTTCGGCTAATAACGGCTCGCGCCTGTTAAACTGGTTCCCGGACTGAGGCTCTTATCAGCGGTTTCAATTTTTTTTTCTCGCCTTCGCAATTTGCGCGTTTGCGAATTATCCTTTCAGCCGTTTCATGGGTAACTTCCAACTCGCCTGCATGAAGCCTCGCTTGTTTTATTTCGCGGATCCGCATTTCAAGTAGATGCCGCTTTCAGATTTTTTTCCGGGTGGTTCTTTTTTCATTTTGTTCTCCGAAATTCGCGATAAAAATCTAGTTTTCAGTCGAAAATATAAATGCGGTAGAAGGAATTAAAGTTGGAGAAGGAATGGAATTCATCAGGCGTTTAAATTTAGTGGTTTTCATTCATCAGTTTCTTCGATGAATTTATAATGCAAAATGCAAGTACCAAAAACAAATATGGAAATTCAAATAATTTGAATTTAATTTAATGCAACTAATATTGCAAAGGACAGAAATTTAAATTAAATAATAAAAAATAAATAATAAATAATTTTCTGACACGGAATTTGTTTAAATTTTTGTATAAAATTTTTATAAAATAACCTTATATGTCACTTAAGATGTTCGAATTTGAAATTTCACAATTTGAAGCACTTCGAATTTTAGAGTTTTGCGACTTTGAGTTTTAAATGTTCAATTTGTACTAAAGTGCATTTGTCGTGCTAAAAATTAGGTCTCTGGAAAAGTGTTCTATGATTTTCAGAATTGAAATTATATTTTCATTCATCTCTTCTGAAGAAAAAACCGTTTTTTTAATGAAAAAAATAGGTATTTAAACAATAGTTTTTGTGATTGAATTTTTCCTTACACTCAGTAAAAAGATTCTTTGATTTAAAGAAAAATATGCATTGGCTTTCAGTCATCGAATAGTCTTTTTGTTTCAAAGACATTTCTTTTAAGTCTAAGAAATTCGTTTGGTTCGAAGAAATGTTTCATTGTTCCAATGAAAATATTTTTTCAATTTAAAATTTTCTGTTTAAAAATATTTTTGGTTAAATGAAAAAAACTGTGTTGAAGGCACGTTTCCTTTGATTCAAGAAAATAATTTTTCTGAGTGTACTGTCGCTTCTTACACACTTTCTTAAAAATGGTTTGATTGTAATAAATCATGGTTTTTTTCGGTGAAAGCATGCCCTACATATTCATTGTTTCCAATTTTTAAAAGAAGTAAAGAATGTTCAAATTTAATTATTAATTAAAAAAACGTTTTCTTTCTATTTATTTTATTTTTGTAATTTTTCAAATGACTTTGAAAAAAATTATGTTTTTTATTCAAAATAACATTCTCAGTAAAATTATTTTGATTCTTTAAACCATAGGAAAACTATTGTTTTCAGACATCTGATTTTTGGCACAACTACCTTAAAATGTTTAATCACTCATTGTAATGCCTATTTCTAAAATTATTTTCTTTCAAAGATATCCAATTTTAAAGTGTTAAATTTTGAAAGCCTTACTTTTTTAATTTTCTAATTAAAAGTGAAATCTTTGATTTTGGAAAAGTAGAAGTATAATTAGAATTTCACTTTTAAAAATTTCAATATAAAGATAGTTTTAATTTCACAACTAGAATTTAAGTAACGTAACCTACATTCGTTAAAATTTCAACGCTTATAGTTTAAATTATTCAGTTCTGAATGTTTCCAATCTGAAAGTATTTAATTTTGAACGCTTTTCAAAATAATCCAATATTGAATGTCGAAAAATCATGAAGTCATACTTTTCTGAATTCCTACAATTCGTAGTAAATTTCTTTTAAATATTAAGTCTAAAAAAGTTAGTACATACTAAAATCTCTTTATTTTTATTATTCTGTGTTGAACATTACAGGTTAAAAAATGTACAGTTTGTAATGCTTATTTTCCATAAAAAAAAAGATTTATTTAAAAAAGTGGGTCTTTTTACACCAAAAGGTCTCTAATATAGTTTTAAGTAAAAAGAAGAATTAATTCAAGGTTTAATAAAAAAAAGCTGTTACAAAAGTAAGAATTTTCTTCATTACAGGAATTTGGATGATTTAAAATTAAATTTGAAGTTTTTATTAATTTAGTGCAACTGCTTTTAGTACTACAAATCTTTCTAGGTTAAAAGCTTCAAAATGAAAATTATTTAATTTGAATGGTTATTAGCTTAAAATATTAAAAAATGTTAATTGATTCTCATTTGGTGATTGTCTCATTTTTTAAAGCTTTGAATGATGATTTATTTAATTTTATAAGCTACTGCTTTTAAATTGTGCAATCTTCATTTTTTCATATTCAAACAATATCTAATTTTGAATTCCTTTTAGAATTGTATGTCTCAACTCTAACAATTAACATTCGTGAAATAGAATATTGTTTTACGTCTTACTAATTGCAGAATAAACCATTTAACGATTCGCTCCCGTCGTTCGTATTTTATGACGCCGTTAGATAATTCTATGTATCACATTTGTATTAGTGTTGGTAATATTACTATTGCGTTTACATAATGACGCTCATTATTTTTCCAATTAACTATTTCGAGACTTCGTTCACCGGGAATAATCGCTTCAACAATGTGTAACTCTATTTTCCAGAACGGTATTTTAAAGTCTTAATGCTTTTGTCGCATGGTTAGTCACGCTCGTAATTATGCTTTATTAATTATGATAGTAACAGACTGACCACGGGGCTCGATCACTATCTCCTTGCATGGAAGGTCTTTGGTGATAATGCAGCGTTTAAGTGTACTATGGCTATCATAACAAATTGCTTTTGAGAATATAAACCACGCACCTGCGCTTCGTCAACTTCTCACTTATCATGTTTTTCAAAACGTTTTTTTTTTTTTTTTCAAGTGCCTTCGTTATCTATTCACATTATTCAACCAGAAGGACAAATGCAATCGAAACCGTTAACATAATCGCAAAAGTGCGCTTGGGGCTCTTGACTTAGATGGTTGTTTTAGTTGCCAGTTGTTGTTTGGAAAAAAGATGATAAAACTTTTAACAGTTTTACTGTTGTTTTTTTGGTATTTTTTCACCATTATTCGTAGATGTTTTCAGTTTATTTTATTTATTAATAAAGATTGCAAATTGTCTGCACTATCAGTTTTGTAAGTCGAAATTTTCAGTATTCTATTGCAAAAAAAAATATTGTTAAAATATTGTTTCTTTTTTAATTTTTTTAATGGTTTCATACAAAATATATCTTACTTAAAATAACATTCTGAGAATAATTATGTTTTTAACATTTCGCTACTGCGCTAATTTTTAAACTTTTCACACTTTCAAAGTTGTACCATTTTTTTATACTGGATTACACATTTTTTTACGAAAACCTTATTATTTCAAAGGATGTTAGGAAGCTTTACGAGTTTCGAAGATTCGGAAATGATTTAAATCTTTAGAAGATTTTGAAAAAGAAGCTTTTTAAGAATTTTGAAAGGTTGAATAGGATAAAAAAAGTTTCTTACGATTCCTGGGAAAATTTCAAATCATATTTTTTGTTTGAAGAATATATTTTAAAAGAAAATTGAAAAAGATTTCAAATCATTCCAGATGATTTCCTACAAATTTGAAAAAGAGTGTAGATGATTTTGAAACCCAATTTTTCCATTTTGTAAGATTACACAATTCAAAACAAAATTCAAGTACCTATGTTTAAGAGATATTTAGAAGTTTTGAAAAGATAGAAAAATAATTTGTTATTCGAAAAGGTTTCCAAATTTTGTTTAAAAAGATGTAGATTTTTGAAGATTTTGAAGGAGAATTTAGAAGTTTTTTTTTTACAATTTGAAAGATTTCAAGAGAATAAATATTTTTTCTTAATATTCCTAGGAAAATTTTGTATGATTTTTTATTACGAAAAATTAATTTTAAATGAATATTGAAAAAGATTTCCAAAATTTTCAAAAATGAATCAATTAACTCAAAAATCAATTAAAAGAAGGCAATTAACATTTTTTGTATATTCAAACCATATTAAAAGATATTTAGAAGGTATGGAAGTGTCTACAGCATTTTTTTTCAATTAAAAAAAACTCGAATCATTTTAAAAAATAATTATTTTTCAAGATTTTGAAAAAATAATTATTTTTTAAGATTTTGAAAAAATAATCTCAATAATTTTGAAAGATTTTAAGAGAATATATTTTTTTAATTCGATTTCTAGGAAATGTCGATTCAAAAAAATCGATTCTTAGAGAATATTGAAAGAGATTTCAGAACATTTCAATGATTTCCTAAATTTTTGAAAAGGAGTGTAGAAGATTTTGAAACTCTTTTTTTCAATTTTTTAAGATTACGATTTTTTTTAATCGAGAAAGTTTAAGAGATATTTAGACAGTTTGAAAAGATTAAAAGATAATTTTAACGTTGAAAAGGATTTATAAAAATTTCAAATAAAATTTAGATTTATAAAGATTTCATCGAAAAAATTTAGAAGCTACTTAAGAATTTTGAAAGTTTTTAAAAGAATGAAAACATTTTAAAAGTTATTTATTTTTGAATATTTCGAAAAAATAATATTCTTAAGAATTTTGAAAGGTTATACGGGAAAATGTTGTCAATAAATTCCTGGGGAAATTCCGAATATTTTTTTCTTTAAAAAATCGATTTTCAGAGAAAATTGTAAAAGATTTCAAAACATTTCAATGATTTCCTAAAATGTTGTTAAAAAATCGGGTAAGTTAAAGAGATATTTAGAAATCTTAAAAAGATTAAAAAATAATTTATAACTTGTAAAGATTTAAAAGAAATGGTTTAAATGTAAATTTTGGAAGATTTCGAAAAAGAAGCCTTTTAAGATTTTTAAAACGTTTGAAGAGGATAAAAAAGTTTCCTTAAGATTCCTAGGAAAATTGGTTATGATTTTAGTTTTGAAAAATTAATTTTGAGAGAGTATTTAAAAGATTTCCAAAATGTTCAAAAAAGAATCCGGAAGATTTTAAGGACATTTTTAAAATTTTCAAAAATGTTAAGAAAAATCTCCTCACGTTTAAATGATATTACGGACTATATGAAGTTTTGAGGAGATTGATAATATAAGTGTTCAAAAACTTTGATCAAATAAGTACAGGGTGTCTAGCGGACCGGGAAACCGGGAGAAACCGGGAAAACCCCTGGAATTTTATTGGACCTTGAAAAAACCGGGAAAACCCCGGGAATTTTGCTTATGACCGGGAATTTTTTGTATTTGATCGAAAAATCGACTTTTTTCTACTTAATTTTCGTTTTATTCCATTTCCACTTTATCTACAGTCGCAAGGTTCCTTCTTATGCTTATCCTAAGTACCTATTTATGTAATTTTTGACATTCTCATCCTAATGAGAAGGTATTGGTTTTATGTAAAATTTGTCTTAGTCGGGTTTCATCAAATCTCCACGTTTTGAGACCCACTAAGTCAGAAAAAAACGATTTTTACGAAGGTAAAATCTGTCTGTAAATCTGTCTGTAGTCTGCAATCTGTCTGTAGTCTGTTATCTATAGTCTGTGTGCAGTCTGTACACACTTTTTTAAGACCTAAAAGAAAAAGACAAGTTCGTCAGTCAGCTATTTTGGATCAAAATTAAAAAAGTTATAGCATTTTCAAACTTTTTGAGACCATTTTTTTAAGAGTTGAAAATTCTATGTACCTACAAGATTATCATAACAACTTTTTGAGTTTTCTTCAAAAAATCGAACATTCAAATTGTGTGCTCGAGCAACGGGCAGATTTTTTCTATGTATATTATGTTGAAATTCCTGTTTCTATGTACACATGGACTTCAAAAAATTACAAAAAGACATCTAAAACTTGGTCGGGGGAAAAATATTTGACCGGGAAAAAACCGGGAAAAACCCGGGAATTTCAAATTGCCTGATCACTAGACACCCTGAAGTATTTATTCGAAATTTTTATTTTGGGTTAAAAATTATTTTTAACCTCTTTAAAAGTTTTTACGCAGATTTATTTAAATTTATATTTTTCTTTTACTTTGTTAATTCTTTTTTTAAGTTATCTTTATTTCAGTATGAATTTATTAATTTCGATGACTAACAGAAATATTTTCTTTTTTGTTCCAGGTGAGTCCAGCTTTTCTCATTTTTAAATTTTTAGTCTCACGCATATGCGGCGAAAACCCAATACTTATGAAGCTCAAATGAAAATTTTCCATGGTAAGTGATTTGAGGAATTTTTGGATTCGAACATTTTTTTCCTGTTGCAGTTTTTCGTGAATTATTATCAAATTTTAAAATCACTCTAGGTGTTTCAGTCTCAACTCATTAGACGTTTTCCCATTAAGATACATCGACATTTCAGTACTTCCAATTCCGAAATAAAAAACAACATTAATAATCCTTCAAAGAAAAATAAATTAATTAAAAGTCCCTACAACCTTCGGGAATTTTCTTTGAAGTCAAGAGTCGTCTGAAATGAATTTTTAAGGACTTTGAGAAACTGCCTTTATGAAGTCGGTCTTCCGACAAACCTTTAAAAACTCTTTAGCTTCCGAGCGAAGCTTTTCTGCTTTCATGAAAATCTTTTGTAAAGCCTGATCTTACTGTTTCACAAGTACTTTGTTCTACCTTTATAAAATTTCTTAATAAAAGACGAAAACGAACTTTTTTCACATTCTCGGAGTCAAGTCTATTTAACGGGGCACCTTTCGGAATTTTGTTTGAACTCGTACTTCTCCCAGGGATAGTTCATTACAAAACCTGTAATATTCTGAAGTAGTACGATACGCTTTTCAGCTATTCTCGAGAAAACAAAGACTTGAAAAAAAATTCACGTACGTTACATGGGCCGCAATGCAGGCGTCTTTCAACTTCCTGTTAGATTGGGCGGTAGCGTTCCGAGTTCGTAACCGGAAAGTCCAGGCTCGATTCCTGCTGCCGGCACGTTTTGTCATTTTTTTTTTATTTAATTTTTTTTATTGTTAGGGTTACCACACAATCACTGAAGTCACTTTCAGTCAATTATCTATCTCAAATCACTTTTTAGTCACTTTTTTAAAGATAAAATGACTATAGTAACTTTTTTAAATACAAAGATCACCTTATTCACTTCTTTCAATAAAATGAAACAGAGAACCCAAGGATTTTTAAATTTCATTGAATTTATTTTTAATTCACCCTGAATTCTCTCTTTAATTCACCCTGCAGATTTTTAAATTCACCTAGAATTTGTATGGATTTTATGGAACTCTTATTCACTAATTCTATTCGCTCCCATTTATTTGAATTCAATTGCATTTTTTAATGCAAAAATTCTGTTCTATTTACTTGAATTATTCCATCGAATTCTCTTTGATTATACTGCTTAAACTACTACTACTGAATTTATATAAATGAAGCCAAAGTATTTATTCTTAACCATTTTTTTTTCGTATGAAAAAATTTGTTTTTTCAACCCTTACCAATTTTACTTTAAGAATTTTGTTTATAAAAAATTCTCATTGTTCTTCATACAGTCATACATTTATATTTTCATTCAATTGAACGTTTATATTTTGACTTGATTTAAATAATTTGTAGAGACAATTGCAATGCCAAAAATTTGAAAGAAAACAAAAAATTGGCGAAAAATGCCGGCAGGAGGAATCGAGCCCGAACTTGCGTGACCAAACCGGGAGTTGAAAGACTAGCATTTGGTAATGACTAATTATTGGAAGGAGTATAAATTTAAAAAAATGTCATGGTTAAAAAATTGTTCCCCTTGTAAACAAGAAACTTGTTTTCACTTTCAATTGAAGTTGCATGCGCTTGCTCAGGTCTATTTTGCAGTCAATAAAACAGTGAATGCCATTAGCATAAACTTTTAGCACACTTTTATTGACATTTGTTACATTCGTGTCGAGAGAAGCGAGCAAATTTCATTTCCTTGCAGCGTTAATCACTCGAAATGTTACACGTGTAAACGGAAAGGTTTGCACATAATTCACTTCACTCTTTTCATTTCAATCATCCGTTAATTGCGCCACGAGGAGAGATCAGCTTCTCAAGCCATTCCGACTTTGTCAACGAGATAATCATATTTGCAAATTTGCAAACGAAGCTGAATAGAATTGAAAAATTTCTATTCACTTCTGCAGGCAATCTTCTTAACGACTCCTTTCATTTTTAACCTACAATCCATTGTTTTATTAAATTTCCTGTAAAAAGAGGAATAGAATATGAAAATATGTTATTCCCCCTTTTTCCATTTTTTAAACAATTTCTCTTTTTCCCCTGTTTTTAAGAAACTTCCCCTTTTTCTCATTTTTCCCTTAAATCAGAACTGAATTAATTAAACCCTAGAAGAAAATCCAACTATTTTTGGTTGAAAGTTTATTATTTTTAATTGAAAAGTCTGCTATTATGTTTCTGGTTCAGAATTCATCTCTTTTGGGTACAAATTTTACTATTTGGTCGAAAATTGAATTATTTCGTCAAAAAGTTACCATTTTAGGTCTTAAAATCAGCTTTTTGTTGAATATTCGTTTTTTTTTTATAGAAAATTCATCCTTTTGGATTGAAAATCTTTCTTTCGGTATAGAAAAGTAATGTTTTTAGTTTGAAAGTTAATTCTTCTTTCTTTGATCGTCCCCTTTTTGGTTCAGAGTTCATCTCGTTTGGTCAAAATTCTACAATTTTTTGAAAATTCATATTTTTGGACTGAAGATTCAACTGCAGTTTTAACATGTTTTATAGAAAATTCCCTTTTTTTGCTTGAAAATTCCATAATTTCTTTGACATATTTTTTCTTTCTTCACTGAAAAATTCTTTTTTAGTTGCAAAGTTGTCTTTCTGGTTTGAAAATTGATCTCTTTTGGTTTGGTGGAAAATTAATCTGGCTAAGTTGAGGATTCAACTATTTTTTTGAAAATTATTTTTTGGTCGAATTCAACTGTTTTGTTTAAAATTAAAATATTTTTCGGTTGAAATATCAACTATTATATTCTTTTAAGAATTCATCTTTATTGGTTGGAAATTTAATTACCTGTTTGAAAGTTGAACTGCTTTGTTAAAAATTCATTTTTTTTTAAATCCAGCTATTTGGTTGGAAATTCAACTATTTTGTTGAAAAGTATATATTTTTTTTGACATTCATATTTTTGCTCAAAAATTTAATAATTTGGTTTTTCGGGTTGAACATTCAACTGTTTTGATTGAAAAATCAACGATTGGGTTGAAAATTCGTATTTTGGGGGTTAAAAAGTCGCATTTCCGGCTTGAAATTCAAACAATTGGGTAGCGAATTAGACTATTGGTTGCAAATTTGTCTACTTCGCGGAAAATTCGTTTCTGGTTGAAAATTCATATTTTTGGTTTGAGAATTCAACTGTTTTGTAATTTTTTTTCCTTGGGAATTCAACAATTTAGTAACAAATTTAACTGTACGAATAAAAATTAATTTTCTCAAAAGTTAATATTTTTGGGTAGAAAATTTAATTGCTTGGTAGAAAATTCTGTTTTCTTCTGTTCAAAAATTAATATCTTATTTAACGATTCAACTATATTGTTGAAAATTGGACTTTTTTTGTTGAAAATTTATCGTTTTAGGGTAATGTTAAATGCTTTCTACAACATTGGACTTTTTTAGCTTGAAACACCAATTTTTTTTTAAACCCCAACTTAGGAAAGTGGTACATATATTAATTTATTTAAAAAGAATGTATTCCTCTATTATTCTCATATATTTGTTAAAAATGGCCCTGTTTCCTTTATTTTGAGAGCATTTTGGACTGTGAAGTCTGTATGATTCTACTTGGTGGAATATAATTTTTTTCTTAAGTTGAATAGTAGATGGCATTCACCCTCTTTCATCCAGACCTCGATCCAGACTCGCCCTCTCGGTGTTATCGTGAATCTAAATCGCTTCACCAATATCCTCAGAAGGGGTGGTTTTTCCCTTTCCGGGAATCCGTTCACCCTCTCAGCATTTCCTTGCCTTCGCCGGAAACTGGCACTCGCTGCCAATAACCTAAGAACGATCACATTTATGATGCAAAATCGATGTCGGAACTATTTTTAAGAAAGAAATATGAGCAAATATTTGTATTCGAAACCATTTTAAACCTTACATCCCGCAATTTCTTGCACTAGAAGCTTTTAATAATGTAAAAAAATTAACAAAAGAGCTTGTTCTTATAAAAGAGTTTTAACATTCATATTTTATCTATTCTTACTTATTTAAAAATAGTTCTAAAAAAGGGGGAAATAAGCAGTTTTTTCACGAAAATAGGGAAATAAGTTCTTTTCAATAAAATTAATATTGGTATTGTGTTAAAATCAATTTGTAAAACTTTACATCCTCAGAATTTCAACTTCAAATATTGAGCTTTCAACAAAATAGATGATTTTTCAATCAAAAAGTAATTTTTTACAAAAAAAGCGAATTTCGAAATAAAACAGACAAATTTTCAACCAAATAGTTGAATTTTCAAATTAGACAAAAAAATTCTAACCAAAAATGTAATAAATGAATTTTCAGTTAAAAAAAAAAAAATTTAACCAAGAGATTAATTCTAAACTCTTTTCTAGAAATCATTTGAATTTTTTTTTAGATAAAAGAATTTCATCCAAAATTTTAACTTTCATCCAAACAGTTGAATTTACTAACAAAATAGTTGAGTTTTTAACTGAAAAAGGTGAATTATCAACAAAATGTTTTACCAAAAACGATCAATTATCAACAAAAAATATCATAGTAGACTTTGCAACAAAAAAATAATTGACTAGTTGGATTCTTTTTATTTTGTTCTATTCACTCAGTTCAAATGCAAGTGGAAAACTTGGTTGAAAATTGATCTACTTTGATAAAAATTAATTTTTTTTGTTTTGTTGAATATTCTGTTTGGTAAAAAATTAATGTATTTTTTTGAAAACGTAATATTTGAAATTGAAACGTTAGGAATGTATGGCGTCTCAAGTTTAATTAAATTATACTTCCCACACAAATTTTTATCCAACCATCTCCAATGCCTCAATGCTCGAATGCTTTTTTTGTTTTTATCCCGAAGCCACTGAATATTCCCGGTTAGATCAGGCGGTAGCGCTTTGAGTTCGGAAACGGGAAGTCTGGACTCCATTTCTGCTGCCTGCATTTTTTGCCATTTTTTTTTTGTAAAGTTTACCTTTACCACTTTTACTGCCAGAATTTTTTTTTTTTAATAGAAATTTCTCATTTTTCTTCATTCATCCGAACATTTATATTCGGTTTATTACTATTTTCATATCAGATGAAAATAAAATATATGAAAATATTATAATAAAAGTAAAATCAATATTCAACTACACGGAAATAGTATACAATAAAATGATATAGAATATTATCCTTGAAATATTCGCTTTGGAAGTATCATGTTAAAAATGAATATTTTGGCTTGATTTAAATAAATTGATTAGCGAATTAAATTTTTTTCAATCGAATGACAAAATTGACAAATAATTCAGGCAGCAGGAATCGAGCCCTGGCTCTTCGCTTGCAAATCGGAAGCCTTATCGCGCATTTTATTACTTCAGGTAGTATATTACAAGTTTAAAAATGATCTATTACTGGGAGGAGTGTGAATAAAAAAAATCCGAATGTTGTAGGTCTTCTTTGTATAATTGAAGATTGGTTATGATTTTCTTCAACAAGGAGATGAGGAACCTGCAGGAAATGTTTGCCTTTGTTTTATCTCCCTCCTTTTTTAACAAGTACAGTCATGGTTGTCAGTTGGTTGGTTGTTGGTTGGTTTATTACTTGTTTCTTTCCAGTGAAGTGGTGAGTTGTCCATGGCACGTCTGGGTATACGGAGAAAGATTCGCTTCGGACCCTGGGGTTAAATCCAGTTCCATTATGAGTGGCCCGACCCGGGTGGTCGGTACAGCAGCTAACTTGACTAATTCTCGTAGCCGCGGTATCTCCCTTTCCCTTAGTCTCGTTTTCTCCTCGCACTCAGATTCCACCTCTTTTCTTTTATTTCTTTCCTTTTCTTTTTTCACCCTTTTTCTTTATTTTTCTCTTTTATCTCTTCCATCGTTGCTCTCGCCTCGACTAAGCTAAATAATGCAGAGCTCAGTGGCATGCGGAGCGCCGCGAGACCGTTTAGACTCAGAAGAAGATCTGCTACCAAGTTCCAATTTAAAGAATGCTTACTCGAAAGCACACCACTTGGAGAGTTTGAGAAATACAAGCCGCCGCGAATACCACCTTTGCCATTAGTGTCTACACCACTTGCGTTCCGCACAGTAAATCCTTCTGCGAAATCGAAGCAACCAGGCTTCTTCTTGCACGAGGATGACATCTCAGAAAAGGTGCTTGAGAGAAAACGGTGGGAAGAACCAACAAAATTGTTGAAATTTGTAGTTTTAGTTGAGAATGACATGAAGATGCGATTTAGTCTCGTATTTAGTATTGGATTTGTATCCTTTAGTTAGTTTAGTTGGATTGGATTAATGTTACGAGCAGGATACATACATGATTCATCACCCTCTAATGCCTTCATTCCCTTGATGGGAAAGTAGATAAAAAGCGGTTGAAGTACCAACCTTTCGTCAGGCAAGTTGATTTAAGTTGCACTAACAAAATAAATAATTAGACTTCTGGTTTTAAGATACCTAGAATAGATGAAGTTTATAGTAATAGACTTCAAAATATCCCCTATTTCCCCATTTCTGTCTTCTCTTTATTTTTAAATGAGTTCTCTTTTTTTTCGCTTAAATGCGAAGTGCTTGATTAAACATTCATCCTTCCCGTGTAGAAATTTAAATCAGGGCACTACCAGGTCCTGGTAAGGTTGCCTTATTTTATTTAAGGCCCGGATACGGAAATCCTATCGGGCCCTGATGGTGTTTCGTCACGCTCGGAATGGAAAGGGCCGTACGTTGCCAACCTTAGACGGTCCATGTCAGGCAGCCTTTTTTTTGCCTTTAAAATAATTAAGGTCCTTTGCAGGGCCGTGAATATTTCGTATCGAATTCCTTACTTATTTTTTTTTAAATGAGAATTAAATAAATATGAAAATATGTACGATAAATTCAAAAAGTAAACGAACTATTGCCCAAGGCGGCAAGATTCAAATCTTGAAATTTTAAATCAAATCTGTCTCTGTCAAATCTTTTATCCACGATATCAGAATTTCAATAATTATTATTTATAGTGATTAATGTATGTTTGTATACCATTAAGCCATTTCCCTTTCGGGGTAGACGTGACACTACCCTATTCGGGTAGTGTTTCTAGGTGGATAGTTTCTTGTAGTAAAGAACTACAAGTGTGGGCTCACCACACCCACGACGCCAACAGTACACAGTAGTATTATTCCCGAATGGTCACCCATCCAAGTACTAACCGCGCCCAACACTGCTTAACTTCAGTGATCTAACGAGAACTGCTTTTTTCAGCGTGGTATGACCGTTGGCGATGAAATGGCAATATCATTATTATTTCAAGCATTTTACGTAGCTAAGCACCGTAGATTATTATATAATTATTGTAAAAAAATCTCATATACTACATAAAAAAAATCTATATGAATTAATGTATTTCCTCTTTTTTAACGAAAGCGACTATTAATCATTATCATTAGTATGAAAAGTTTGAATAAACTGCGTTAGTCAATAAAAAGGGCCATCTATCCGGACCTTATTCGTACCTAATCAGGGCCGTAAATACGGCCTTTTATCTGATCGCCTTAATTAAAAATAAGGGCAGCCTATCCGGGCCTTATTTGAACCTGATCAGGGCCGTTTTATACATTTTTAAATCAGGTAACCTTATCAGGACCTGGTACGGGCCTTTTTTTAAATAAGGCTAAAAAAGGCATTTTCCACACGGGTTTTTGTTAGAAATTAAAGTTCAACTATTTGGTTGAAAATGCATTTGTTCCGGTTTAAGTTTAATCTTTTTTGTTTGAAAATCCAACTATTTGGTTACACATTCAACTATTTTGTTGAAAATTTAATTATGTTTTTAAAAATTCAACTATTTTGTTAAAAACGCGCTCTTTTGGTTAAGTATCAATTGCTTTGTTGAAAGTTAGTCTCTTTGGACAGTAAGTATGTAAGTTTTTTTTGCAGTATCTTTTTTGGTCGTAAATTAACTTTTTTTGTTTAAAATTCATATTTTCGGGTTAAAAATTCAATTGTTCTGTAGAAAACTCGTTTTTTGGGAATAAACATTAAAATATTTTGTTGAAAATTCGTCTTGTTGGGATTATAATGCGTATTTTTTGGTTGACAATTCAACTTTTGTGTACAATATTTTTATTTTTTCTTACAAATTTAACAATTGGATTGAAAATTAACTTTTTTTCAAATTCATATTTTCGGGTTTAAAATTAAACTCTTTTATAGAAAATTTGTCTGTTTGGCTTGAGAGTTATTATTGTAGGGTTGAAAGTTTATTGGGGGGGGGGGCCCGCCCCCCCGCCGCCGGGGGGGGGGGGGGGGGGGGGGCGGGGGGGGGTGGGTGGTGGGTGG
>CAKNXH010002442.1:348960-393748 GCA_932178445.1 Andricus quercusramuli
ATCTATTTTGTTGAAAGTTCGTATAATTGGGCTGAAAATTCATATGATTGGGTTGAAAAGGTTCAACTGATTTGTAGAAAATTCATGATTTCGTGTCAAAATTTTAACTGTTTTGCAGAAAATAATTCTTTTTGCTTGAAGATTCAAAAATTTGATTGAAAATTAATTTTTTGTTTGAAAATTTTCTTTTATATATAAAAACTCATATTTTCGGATTAAAAATTCAACTGTCTTGTAGAAAATTCGTCTTTGTGGCTTGAAAATGCATCTATTTGGTTGAAAATTTAATTATTTTGTTGATTTTTGTTTTTATTGACATTTCAACTGTTTTGTACAAATTTTGACATTTGATATCATAGGAGATTGTTTTTTGTTTTTATTGAAAATTCATCTCTTTTGTTTGACGATTCAAATACTTTGTTGAAAGTTTGTCTATTTTGGTTTAATTTCATTGTTGTTTTTTTTAAATTTTAAATCAAAATCTTTGTTGGTTGAAATTTCAACTATTACATGTTTCGTTGATGATTAATCGTTTCTTATTAAAGATTCATCGTTTTAGTTGAAGATGCATTTGTTTGTTGAAAATTGAACTATTTTGCTGAAAATTCGTTTTTTTTTTGTTAATTCTTTTTTTAAACTAAGAATTTAGTTATTTCATTTTTGATTGAAATTTGTTCTTTCTTAGTAGAAATTTCAACTGTTTTGTTGAAAGTTCATGTATTTAGTTAGAGATGCAATATATGTATTACAACTTGAAATCTTCAGAATTAAAAGCGTTGCAAGTTGAATTCGATATATTACCTTCATTAAAATTATTTTTAAAAAAGTGTATCCCCCTTTTTTTCCCCCATTTTTGTGAAAAGTCCCCCTATATCGTCGGTTTTGAGAGCATTTTGGGCTGTTAAGTCTTTGATTTGACTAGAGTACTTTTACCCTGATGATAATTAAACCATTTGCGGTGGAAGTCTCCTGGTATCCTGATAAAGCATGATTCACTATCAGGACCTGCTAATTACTGGTTGGCCCTATAAATTAAGATATCGAGTTTGATCAAGCTGATTTGTAACTGCCTTAATCGCTGTTAAATCACCTTAGTGTAGATGTAGAATATCGGCCACCCGGAGAGCGAAGCAAAAGGCGGATTTGGTGCTATAGTCGTCTCCTTGGCATTCGAACAGTAACGAAGTGGAACTGTTGTAAAAACGAGTGGAAGACAATTAAGGTGGGAGGAGTGAAGGAAGTAGGTGGAGTTGAAGAAGGAGGTTAAGGAAGAGGTTTTAAAGGAGAAGGAGAGAAAAAAGTGGAAGTTCGACCACCTAATGCCTCGATAAAGTCTGTTACCCACATTCTGCATTCCCATCTCTTGATAATCCTGTTTCTTTTCTCCTTTTCTAAGAAATGATTATCACCTCCAAAGCCTTCAGTTTTATGTCTAAATCTATTTTGGGAAACTCATCAGCTGGGCGCGAGCCACCAAATCAACTACATTTTACAGGAGCGCCCCTATTCGGCGAATACGAAACTAATTTTCGACGGTTAGGTCAGGGAAGAGTCAGGGATTTTGAAAAAAAATCTTTTCAGGGTTTATTTACCCTTATTTTGATCTCATTACCTGCTGTCTGGACAGATCCCTCAGTCAGAAATCAAACTCGGAAATCTTTTTCATCGTTCTTTTTCTCTTGCTCTTCTTTCCTGTCATTTTATCACCCTCTCTGAACTCGCTCCACTGGTCACTAAATAATTACAAACCAACGTTACTTTTTCTCCTTACTGTCCCGACACGCTGAACAAAGGGTTGTTTGAACAACCCTTTGTGTCCCCTTGTGTCCTTTCTCTCTTCAACTTGTTTTCCTCTTTGTTTTCTCTCTTCTTCACTTCCTAACTCTCCTCTCGTTCCTCTCTGGCACCCTTTGTGTCGCGACATCCACGGTATTTACAAACGCCATTCAGCATCTGTCGACTTCCTCCCTTTTTTTTACACTCACCCTCACCCACTCAGCTCATTTTGCTTGCTCCGCACCTCGATTTGCAGATTATTATGATGTCGTATGTCGTTTTTTCCTCAGAACCTCAGGCTTATTTTATAACTCGAGAATCTCATTGAAATTTCACTGATGAGACAGATTTCACAGACTTCTCACGTCCGTAGAAAAAGTTACTAAAGTTTCAGTGACGGGTACTAAAAATTTCAGTAGACTCTTGCCTGGAAAGTCCGAGAAAAACACCTGACATTTCAGTGAGCTTTCACCAATTCACAGTGGATTTTCACTTATTCAAATGTGGAGTATTTATTGTTCTCGTATCTTTATATTTTGCTTTTCTATTTACTTTTTCTTTTTAGCTTACTTTTTACTTCATTTTCTTTTATTTACTTTTTATTTTGTAAATATTCCAGAGAATTCCTATTTGAGTGAGATATCTCTTAATCCATGAATGTTATTTAAAATGCGATGCGAACGTTTCGACTTCTTTCTGTTTAATTATTCCAATATTCCACTATTCAAAATAGCTATAACATTAAAATAGATTTCAATGAAAGAATTCTATACGGTTTTTAAAAATTCCACGTCTTTTCCAGGTTATTTGTCAATCCTCTGAAAAGGAGAGATTTAAAATCTAGCCTTAGTTGGATATGTACGATAGTCGATAGTCGTTTCCTCTTGAGGATTCGAATGGTTTTCTTTTCATCTTCATTCTCGTCACTTGGACTGGAAGCGAGTGGCGTCGAAAAGGGGGTAGGATAAAAAGTCGAAAGTCGGGAAATTGAGAAAGCAACCAAGTTGAACAAAGTTAAAAAAAGAGGAGCAGCAAGTCGAAAGGTCGTCGAGCTGGCGTGCTCAATCTACCGGGAATTTATAGCAATTTAACCCCACGGGTTTTCCGTAACCTTGGCAATTTACGACTTGGAGCGATTATCGATTAACCGTTAAAACTCACGGTCGATTCAACGAGGATTAGATTACGTAAGCTCTCGCTGAATAGCGACAACCTACACCTCTATCTCTCTTGTAAAAAGGATCCTTAGCAAAGCAGGGCAAAAACGAGCCAATTAACAGGAGAGCTAAGTCGATTCTCTATCGCAAACAACGCGCCAGTGATTTAAAAAAAAAAAAAAAGCAGTGAAGGGTGTGAAAACTTGTAATCCAGATCAAAAAGTTGAGCGTAATTGGAAAATTAAGACTCTTTTTCCATTTTTACAGGATCAATAAATCTGCTGGATAGATTCATTATTTCGAGACCTTCATTCTTCAGAAGAATGTTTCACAAGGGGAACCTAAACCATTGGAAATTTTGTTTGGATTCATACTTCTCCCAGTAATAGATCATTACCAAACTTGTAATATGCTAAAGTAAGATGCGCTCTTCAACGATTTTCGAGATAAATGGCCGTTTTTTTATATGAAAAAATTGGGCTCTCAAGTTTGATAAAAAATCTAAATTTCTAAATTTATTTTAATCAGTTTTAGTGACAACAGTCACACAGAATTTTCTAATGGGTCATCCACAAATTGCGTGAGACATGCGTAAAATACATTAATTTTCAACAAAAAATGGTTGAGTTTTTAACTCAAAAAGATCAATTTTGAAGAAGAAATTGAAGAACAGTTAAAAGAATGAATTTTAACCCCAGAATGAAGGAATTTTTAACAAAATATTTCAGTTCATAACCAACGTGATGATTCCTCGATAAAAAAATTAATTCTCAACAAAGCGTGCAATAGTTGATCTTGCAACCAAAGATATTTCAATTTTCAGTCAAAAACAGTTAAACTAAACCAAATAATAAGAATTTCCAACAAATTAGATCAATACTCATCCTCAACCAAAACAGATTAATTTTAAACCCCAAAAAAAAACTAATTTTCAACAAAATAGTTGAGTTTGCAACAAAAGAAATGAGTTTTAACTAAAATGATGAATCTTGACTCGAAAAATGATGCAAGTCTTTCAACTCCCGGATAGAGCAGGCGGTAGCGCTCCCAAAGGATAATTTAGAAAAAAGAGACCAATTTTCAACTCCAAATAGAGCAGGTAAATTTTTTCTTTGAAAATAAACTTTAACCAAGAAAAATGAATTTACAATAAAATAGTTGAATTTCAAACGAGGAAATTGGTTTTTAACAATCAATAGATTATTTAAGTTTTCAGTAAAAAAACAAAATTATAATTTTCACCCAAATTTAAAAAGATAAATTTTCGACAAAGAAATGGAATAGTTAAATTTTCAGTTGAAGAAATTAATTTTTAACTGAAATGATGAATCGTCAACCAACAAATTACTTTTTAACTAAATAGTTGCATTTTCTATTGAAGGACATCAATTTTCAATCCAATAATGCATAATTGAATTTTCAGTTAAAAAAATTAATTTTGAACCAAAAAAATGCTTTTCAACTAAAATGTAATAGTTGATATTTCAACTAGAAATATTGTAATTTTAAAACAAAACATGTGAATTCTACCAAAAAAGAAGAATTTGGTACAAAATATAGTTGAATCCTCAACCAAAACAGATACATTTTCAACCAAACCGTTGTGATTTTTAACGAAAAAATATGCGATTCCTACAAAAATAGATGAATTTTCAACCCAAAAAGGCGAATTTTTAACAATACAGTTGAATTTAACTCAATTTTTCCTCATTCAGTTGAACATTTCCATTTTGATTATTATTGTTCCCATATGAGACAAATATAAAATATATAAAAATAGTATCATGAAAATAAAATAAATATTCAAATACAAAGAAATAGTAAAATAACATGATATAAAAATAGAATATAAATAAACAAATTTTCCATTTTTGTAATATTTATATATTTAAATTAGACTAATTAGAGTAATGAGTGATGTTTTTTTAACGAAAAATTGCATGAAGAATCAGAATTTTTGAAGAATATCACGACACTGACTTATCCTTGAAATATTCGTTTCGGATGTGATCAAGGTTAAAAAATTTTTTTTTTAAATCTTGTTAGAAATGAATATTGTAACTTGATTTAAATAAATTCAATAGTCAATCGCAATAAGAAAAATTATTGAACAACAAAATTGAAAGAATTGCGGGCAGCAGGAATTGAGCCCGGAATTTCGAGTTACAAACACTAGTCCAAAAAAAAAATTGCGAAGTGTGTAGGTTCTCCTTGTCAGATCCATTTTTTGCAGAGGTATCAAATAACTTAGAATGCTGAGAGAATGCAGGGAATTTTTCTGAGTAAAAGGGAGACCTGCCTGAAAATTCTGTTTCTGTAAGAGGGTTTTATAAATCGTTGACTTGTGCAATGGCGATGATATAACGAACTACTACTTCAGAGTGAAAGAAAGGAAAAAAAGGCAAACGTTCATTAGTAATCTCGAGGGTCGGGTTCGCAGTTCGCTAATTAATCGGCAAGTTAATTGCACTATGAAGTCTTACTCGCTCAATTGAGTACGCTTAATGATTTCAGTTTTTATGTGATTAATGGGATGTTGCTTTTTCTGAAGTTTATTTTCTCAATGATTTTCTGAAAGAAATTGTAATCGTGAAAGCAAATGTGATCAAACTTTAGAAGATGAATGTTGTAACAGATATATTTTTGTCAAATTGGGAAGAATTCGAATTTTTTAAGTTTCCAAATTTTTAGACTTCACAGTCAAAAATGCTTTGAAAACAGCGAAACGTATTAAATTCAATATGAAACGCTTTCAATTTATAAGATTTCAAGTCGAAATATCTTGCATTTTCAACAGAATAGTTGAATTCGCAACCAATAAAGATTAATTGTCTACCAAAAGAGATGAATTATCAGTGAAAGAGTTGAATTTTCAAGTTAAAAAGTCGAATATTTTAGAAGTTGCATTTCCAACAACATAGTTGGATTTTTTAGCAGGTAGTTAAACTTGTAACCTACAAAGATGAATTTTCAATCCAAAAGGACAAATTTTCAATAGTACAGTTGAATATTTGACCAAAGAGATGACCTTTAAATAAAATAGTTGAATTTCCACCAAAATATAATTAATTATCAACGACACATTTGCATTTACAACCAAACAGTTGAATTTTCAGCCTACAAGGATCCATTTTCAAATAAATGGACGAATTTTTTTAACAAAGAAGATTAAACTTAAACCAAAAAGAGTTGCATTTTTAAGCCAAAAAGACGACTTTTCTACCCAAAAAGACAACTATTCAACAACAGTTTAATTTTTGACCGAAAAAAATGTCTTTTTAATAAAATAGTTGAATTTTCAAGAAAAAAATTAAATCATCATCAAATAATTTAATTTTCAATCAAATAATCAAATTTTCAGTGAAGAAAGATCAATTTTTAACTAATGAGAAGAATTTTTAACTAAAATGATGAATTTTCAACAACAAAAATGGATCGTTAGGAAAAAATTCAACATTCAGCCAAGTAGGTAAACCACCAATCAAGAAAGATTAATTCTCAGCGAAAAATTTAATAATTGATAATTAATTAGGAATATATTTTTAATATTCAATCAAAAAGAGTTGACTTCAATTAAAAAGATTAATTTTGAATCAAGCAGTTGCATTTTCAACCAAGAAAGATAAAACTTGTACCAAAAGAGATAAATTTTTAAACCAAAAAGACCAATTTTCTACAAAAGAGTTGAATTTTCAAAACCAAGAAAGATTTGTGAGTTTAGAGAATACAAAAAATTGAAACGAATTGTTGAATACAAGTACAAAAGGTAAATTTCCTGTAAAACAGTTGAATTTCTAAACAAAATGTTAGTTTTTAACCAAATAGTTTTTTTTTCTACGAAATAATAAATAGACTTTTCAAGCAGAAAAAGACAAACTCTCAAGAAAAAACGTCATAGTTGAATTTTCAGTTAAGAAATTCGGTTATAAAAAAGGAATTTTCAACAGAATAGTTAAATTTTCGACAAAAAAATATGACTTTTTAACAAATAAAAAAAATAGATCAAAAAAAAATAGGAATTGTTTTAAAAAAGGTGTAAATTGGGGAGTAGGGTACAGAGTGTGGAGTCTGAATTTCCAATAATTGGACATTCAAAGCACTAAAGACTTCTAATTCCAATTTAAAAATTTGCTAGTCGAGTTTTTTTTCAAATCTGACCCTAGTGGCCTAGTGTTTCACGTTTTAAATAATCAGTTTAAAATTCATGAAACCATAACTGCCGGATTGTATTTTAGAATTAGATTTTATGAGGGGCTCCCGTATGTGAACGGACGTGTTACCAGGTATAACAGGAAGCGTTTTTTTTGTAAGTACGTGGCCTCTTTCAAAGCACGTCACCCTCTTTACTTCCTTCCCCCATTTTTTTTTGTTCTTCCGCTCGCTCACTTTTCTTCCTCCTCCCCCTTTGAACCCTCAAGCCGCACACGTAATATAGCACCTAGTGACTAGCACCTTGTGACTGCATGCATGTAATATGCATGTTTGGCCCGACGAGAACAAGTATTCTGTTATATATCTCACGTACGAGGACCAGAGGGCGAGAGGTGGTGAGATCCCGAGGGTGCAGTTGGGAGGGGGTTGTTTTATAGTCGGAACGCGTTCCATGTGCGCTTCTTTTCAAGTGAACACACGTACATCGTGAAAACTTCTTACTTACGATTATTAACGTTCAAACTCACTCCATTTTTTCTGGCAGTATATATTTTTTTTCAAGAAAGTGGCAAATAAGTTTGAAAGAAAAAATTTACTTGTAGGTTTCGAAGTTTCACACTTCATTCATTTTTTATCTCTTTTTTAGACAAGGCTACTTTTGCCTACTTCTTTCAATGTAAAGGTACTTTTTTGCTATTTTTTCAGAAAAGTGATATGGTTTAGTAGCCTATTTAGACGTTAAGTCGTTCAAACGCCCCCCCCCCCCCCCATGCGTTGTCTCCCCTACTCCTACATTTTCCTCTTCCCACCCCCTCACTTCACCCTTCGCTACTCCCTTCCCCTACTTCTTCCTTCTCTACTTCCCCCTCTCCTCGCTTTCCCAGCCAACACTCTTATTCCCCTACTTTCTCCACCCTCACTTACCCTATTTCCTCTCCCCTTACTTTTCGTCTCTTTCCCACTCCTCATTCCTTTTCATTTCCTCTCACTTCCCTTACTCCCCTCCCCTCATTTTCCCTCACTTCCTGTACTTCCTGCCCCCATTTTCCCTCACTTTCCCTATGTTCCCTTTCCTCAGTTCCCCTTCCCTAATTTCCCCTACTACCCCTCCACTCACTTCCCCTTCTGAACCTTCCCTCGTTTCCCCTCACTCCCATCACTTCGCCTACTTCCCCTCTTTTAATTTCTCCTCACTTGCCCAACTTCTTCACCTACTTCATCTACTTCCCCTCCCCTAATTTCCCCTCATGTCCCTTACTTAAAAATGCATCAATTTTGAGTTCATCTGTTTTTTATTATTTCAAATCCATAATTTTTTTCGTTGTTTTTTTTGCCATACTGAAGTTCGGAGGCGTTTAAAATAATTTTATAAAGCTTGTTCGAAAAAATATAATTTTATAAAACCCACAAAATGAGTATGTGGAAAAAACGGTTCCTTTCTTTTTTTGCCTCTTTCGACTAGTCGATTTTTTCTAGTAAAGATTTTTTACTGTATTCACATCATTTATTTTCTAGAGAAGTCATATTTTTGTAACGAATTTTCATCAGCGGAATGTCCTCAAATGTATGTGAAAAAATATTATTTTTTATTTTTTATTTTTTATTTTTAAGGTGTTATTTAAAATTTGTTTGTTGAAAACGGGAGTCTCAGGTAAAGTTCTGAAGTGTTCAAAAAACTTTTTGAAACTGGTGGAAAAAATTGATTTATAAAGCTGAAAATTACTAATGTCAATTTTTTACTGTGTTCTTTTGTCAAAAAGATCTACGACTTGTTGAAATGATTTTTCCAATCGATCTAGATAAACATAATAAATGCACCACATGGACGTTCAAAATATGTTTTGAGGTTACCTAAAAAAATGTAATTTAAAGAAGAAATACGAAACTGAAGGTTTTATTTTCAGTATTTCAACTTTTTGCTTTTTTCTAGAGTTCTTATCAGTAAGAAGTTCCGTGGTGTTTAAAATAATCATTTTGCAAAGCTATAAAAAACAGTTGTGTAGAGCCCATAAAAATGTCTGTGTGTAAAACGTGTTTCCTTCCCGTTTTTGATAACGCACAAAACATAATATTTATTTAGCTGACTGTTGATAGTAAACTTTTATTTTCGTAACGAAAAAACAAAAGTTCGTATTTTTTCATAACATTTTTTTTTTAGTTTTCATTTCTGTTGCAAAAAACTCCTTTTGTAATTATCATGCTTATGTCTCGGTTTCGTCTCTGAATTTTAAATAGTTTTCCAGAATGTCAATGATATTTGAAAAATTGTTAAGATATTTTAAAGTATTCCTAGAGAATTTTTGAAAATAAGTAAAATTCCAAGGGACTTCTGGGGATTTCTATGAATTTCAGGAATTTCAAGGGATTTTAACATATTCAAGGGATTCACAGCATTACAAAAGAAATTATAAGATTTCAAGGGATTTCTTCGAATTTTAAGGGATTTTAAAGATTTCGAGAGATTTGAAAAGGTTGACGAGTTTTCCAGGGTTTTTGAAGGATCTCAACAGATTTCAGGGTTTCTTAGAAAAACATTTCAACGAACTTGAAAACTTTTAGAGTATTTAAAAAAATTCGAAAGGATTTCATGGGATTTTGTGGGGGATGTGTATTGTATATCAGATTTCGAAAATAGTTAACCCCTCCTTCCCTGGTACAGGAAAAATTGGTAAGTAAGTTCAATGATTTAGGCAGAAGAAAATAACTAAAATATTGTTCAACTCTGTCGGACAAATTTATTCAGTGAAAAACCCCATTGTTTTTAGAAAACACTGTTCTCCTTATCAGGAGAATAAGAATTAGTAAGAAAATCCTTCCCAGCTTGAGAATCCCTGATCTTGGCTTACATTGATCCAATTCTTGATGTCGAGGAAGATATCAGGGTCATATTTATGTTATGACTACCTTGAATCTTCTTAAACATACATACGATCGTGACATCTTGCTTGGCATCAAGGATTGGATCAATGCAAATCGGGACATCAGGGATACTCAGGATAGGAAGGATTTTGTTATTAATTTTCATTCCCCTAATGAGAAGAACAGTGTGTTCTAAAAACATTGGATTTTTTTACTGAATCCAACTGTCCAATAGAGTTGAACAACATTTTACGTGTTTTTTTTTACTTAGTATTGGTTTCCGGACGTTACAGAACTTTTATATAAGTCCAAAGATACTCACTTTGGTTGATCCGAGGATCTTTCTAAATTCATTCGTTCGTTTCCAGCTATATGTTAAGCTGTTATAAGGAATAACTTAGGTATCACAGCTCAACTTTTTTCCGTTCAGGCTAATATTGTTCTGAACATTTTTTTTTTGTAAACACGAATATAAAGAAAATATTTAGCGTTTACATTTGACCTCGATGATGGAGTGCAAGACCTTATCCGATTAGATTTAGTTTTTTAATCGATTTATTTTTTTCAAACCGGAAGAAGATTTTTTACAGTGCCATTGTATTTGGAACACTTTGTCATTTGTGACACACCCTATTGTTAGATTGTTACAAAGTTACATCCAGTGCGATCACAGGAAGATGAAAGCCGATGGCTCAAAGACAATTAGGCAGCCCTATCGGGTCGAAAGCCGCCCCTAAAAAGGTCTTTGCTAGTGGCGGTGAAAGTGTCACACACACATAGATACCACCAAACGAAGTTACCCTCTTCAATAAAGTTAATGCTCGGTCCCGCCAGTCAGAGGGAGAGAATTGGCGTCACTAAAGGCGAGAGGGTTGGGTGGTTGGGTGGACTAGAAAAGACTTCGAAAGTGGATTGCCGTAGATTGCAATTTAATTAACGCGCGTTAGGAAACGCAGCCTTTTTTGTAACCACGTTGCGAATTTGCCAGCAGAAGAGGGTCATAAAAAAGACGCAGAGGGACGCGCGCGCCTTATTCTTTTTACTCCTCGATTCTCAACTACCGAGAGAAAAGAAGAAAAACGATCTAAGGGGCAGAGAGTGTGTTTAATCTCGGAAAAGTGTTGCATCGACGCCAGACAGGCCAGGAATGAAAAAGCTGAGAAAACACGAGATCTTTTACTCCTCAAAGCTTTTCTTTTCAAAGTTGGGAATCTCGTGCATTCTTTATTTTAGGAACGGAAATTGTGCAATGGTTGTGGTTTTTGCGAGAGGAAATGCATAAATCCATCTCTTAAGTATTTCTTTTGATTAAACAAAATGCGTTTCAGGGTGAAAAGCTCACGAGACTCGTAACCCGAGACTTTTTTCCTCTATGGTAATAAAAGAGGGAAAAGTCAGTTCCTTCGGTAAGGAAGCTTCCAGTAGTATATTTACATCAGAGGTAAAAAAACCATGGCCTGGGGTGGTAAATTTTTAGGGGTGGCACGGCGCTTAGCATTTTTTTTATTATTACAGAACATGTCTGTTTTGACTTGTATTATATATTTTTTTTTTTGCTTTTCAAACGCTGCAGTTGAAAAAAAGTATTACCGTCAAGCGGTGCAAATATGGGGCAACATTTATGCTCTATAAGTCATAATAGCCCCGGGAAATAGAAATAGTCCAGTTTGAAATTTAAAAAACGCTACAGATTGTTAGGGTAGTCCGTATGAATTTCATCGAATTGTCTTGAATTCCCCTGAATTTTTCTAAATTCACACCAATTTTACTGAACTCAGTGGAATATCAGGAATTTTCTTTCATATTATTTATAATTCATCCTGAATTCTTTCGAATTCATTTGAAGTCACTTGAATTCCTTTGAATTCACTTGAATTCCTTTGAATTCTCTTGAATTCCTTTGAGTTTACTTGAATTCTTTTGTATTCACGTGAATTTTTAAAAAAAATTCACTGCAAATATAATGATTCTAACAAATATTAAAAATATTTTTGAATTTGTTTCAATTTGGGATTTTAGAAAAAAATCGAATTATTTTGAATTTACACTGAATTCTAATTGATTTATCCTGCGTTGTTTAAATTCTGTGGAATTCTTCTAAATTTCCCTAAATTTTTATAAATTCATTGCAAATATAATGAATGCAATGAATATTTAAAATATTTTTGAATTGTTTTCAATTTGGGATTAAAAAAACTTATTTTGTATTACCCTGATTTCTAATTAATTTATCCTTCATAAAATTCTTTTGAATTTCCTTAAATTTTTAAAAATTTACGCCAAATATAATGAATTCAATAAAAAAAAAAAAAAATTGATTAGCATTTCGAACTCGAAAGTTCATTGCCTCATTACCCGATTCGGGTAGTGTTTCTAGGTGGATAAATACTACCAGTGTGGGTCCACCACTCCCACGACGGGTCAACAACACGCAGTATTCCCCGAACGGTCACCCATCCAACTACTAACCGCTCCCAACACTGCTTAACTTCAGTGATCTAACGGGAACTGGTGTTTTCAGCGTGGCATCGCCGTTGACAATAAATTCAATACATGTTTAAAATATTTTAAAATTGATTTTCAATTTGGGATTTTAAAAAAAGTCGAATTATTTGGAATTTGCCCTGAATTCTAATTAATTTATCATGCATTCTTTTATATTCTTTGGAATTTCCTTGAAATTTTTTTAATTCACTTAAAATCTTCGAAATTAGAATTCTTAGGCATTTCGTCAAATTCTTTTAAAGTCTCTTGAATTTTTCTAAACTTACTCCAACTTTAATTAATTCAATTAATTTAAAAAAAAGTATCTTTACATTGTTTTCAATTTGGTATCTTTTTGAATTTTGTTCAATTCATTTGGAATTCACACCCAGAATTTTTTATCAATTTGTCCAGAATGCTTTTGAATTTTACGGAATTTCATTGATTTTTTAAAATTGATCCAGAATTATTTAAAAAGTTTTGGAATTCTTTTGAATTATTTTAATTCTTCTAAATTCCACTCAATTCAATAGATTTTTTTGATTTTTTAAAGTTTATTTTCTAATTCCCGTTGAAGTCTTTTACGCTAAATTGCAATGCTTAGGCATTTGATCAAATTTTTTGGAATATCCCTAAATTTTTCTAAATTCACTCCAAGTTGAATGAATTGAACGAAATTTTGAATTAATTTTTATTGGTTTTCAATTCACTTGAATTTTTCTGTGAATTTCATCGAAGTTTTGTCATTTCCCTAAAATTTCTCCAAATTCACTCAAATTTTATTTAATTGATTGTTTTTTTTTTTATTTTTAGAATTTTTTTTCAAATTTTAGGGTATCCTAGGATGGTTTGAAAGTTTAATCCGCCTCTGAGAACCTGGTTTTTGACCCTCTAAGTCTGAGGATGAAAAAAGTGCGGGCGTGGGTGAAAGGGTTGAACGAAAGAGGGTGGCTTTTGCGAAGCAGTGAAGAGAGGCGTTCGGTGTCTGATAAATTAATTTCAAAGAGGTCTGCGGAGCGCGCTTGTTTACGAAGGATCTCCTGATTTATGCCCCCTCGGGCGATGCCTTTGACCCTGGGGGTGACCCCGGGGATGGATAAATGATGGGGGCAGGAGGGAGCCAACGACATAGTAAAAGAGAGTAAGCCTGCTTGGGAGGGGGGGGGGGGGGGGAGAACAGAAAGAAAGTGGTTGGAGCCCGGCTCGAGTATTGATCGGAATCGAAGGGGAGAGTTTCTGATGCAGCAGTAGTCATACTTTATTCATGACACTCGGCTTCTTTGTCGACTCCTTGTGATTATGTCTCTGTGGGGGGTCATCGAGGCTTCGCTATAGGTGGCAGGTATGGTGGGCGCGAAGAATTGAGGGGCCAATTTTTGCTTTTGTAATACTTAAAGGTACCACAATCTGTCCCCTTTTTCCCCCCTTTACCCCTTGAATTGAAAAAATCCCATAAAACAACTAAAATCTAGAATTTTGACCTAATTGCAGGTACTAATATTAGATTCAAATTAAAACGCGTCAAGTTCTTAATATTTGCAGTAAAAATATTGTATTTTCAACAAAACAGATTAATTTTCAAACAAATAGTTGAATTTTCAACTAAAAAGACTAATTTTTTTACCAAACATGACTTTCAAGCAATTTCATTTGAAATAAGGTGTTTTTTTCAACGCAAATTCTTTAAAAAAATCAGAAACCATTAAGTTCACCCAAAAAGACGCATTTTCAACAAAATAGTTTATTTTCCAACCAAGAAAGATTTTTCTGTCAAGAAAGAAGCAAAATGTTGAACATATGATTGCATTTTTAATCCAAACTTATGAATTTTCACCTAATTTTTGACATATCAAAACCAAAAAGAGCAATTTTTTACGAAACAGTTGATTTTTCAACAAAAAAGTTAATTCTCAGTAAGAAAAACTAAGTTCCACAAAATACTTGAATATGCTAAAAAAATAATTAATTGAATTTTCTAGTAAAAAGGAAACATTGTCTACAAAACAGAATAATTTTCAACAAAATAATTTATTTTTCAACCAAAAAAGGTCTTCATAATTTTATTATTATCGTAAATAATAATTTTTTTATTTCCTGGCATTTTACAGCATAATATTTTTTCAGCTGGCACTAAAAAATATTTTGATCATCTAAAGGCTTTCAACTGATGAAAATACATTAGAAACAGATTTAAACATCTAAGGAAAGAAAAACAGAAAAATTAGGTTTTTTAAATAGTCATTTTTGCATTTTTCAAATTATTTCCTTCTATCTTAGTTATAGAAAAATACTTCGAATAATTATCTATTTTTCAATCTTTGACTTTGTTGAATATTTTTCTATCCTATTTTATCAGTAGAAAGTACTGAAGTATTCAAGAGATTTTTTTAATAAGCTAGCTAAAGAAGAATTTTTAATCACAAAAATTACTGGAAAATTTGCTGAAGAAAATATGTAATATATTCAATATTTGCGAGATATCCATATGATATTAAAAGTGTTTAATAGTAAATGAAACTCCCTTTAATGCCCTTATTTTTTGTTGAAAAAAATCCCCTTTTATACTTAAAATGGAACTACTGAAACGCTGTAATCCCTACACGTTACAAAACATCAGGGATAAATCAAATTATAAGACCCTAACGGCCTAGCATCTAAGTAGGGGGTTGTTCATGGTAACGTGATCTGAAGAAAAATTTGCTAACAAGAGATTTTGATCAATAAGATTCGGTATAGAAAATAGCTAATCAAGAAATAATACGAGTCAATCAGTCAATTCCATGCGTACCCTGCAAATAAGTCCCCTGGCTTTTTTCTCCCTTGGGCGAGACGTTAGTCACCCGTCTCACGTCCGTGGAAAGTCTTACTTTTTCAGGCAAATCCTGATGAAACGCATGTCCCGCTAAGGAAGATCGGATGTTGGTTCAGGGTATAAAATCGGGAGAAGCCCCAGTACGAGCCCCAGTAGAAATTTCCAATTTAACGCTCAAACGATTTACGGCTAATGAACGGCTTCTCGGTGCCTCCACCCAGTTTCTTCAACAGTCGTTTTTCCTCCTGTTGTCCTTCCCCTCTTTTCTCATCCCCGAGAAGTGAAAAGGAAGTTTATCGAGCGTGGCAATTTATCGCTATAAATCGCACGTTGTTGGCTTACCGGACGTCGGAAACGAGCCACGACGAATCGTGGATTATATCAGGCTGATCTTGTCGATAACGTCCACGGGCTCAGAAGAGCTTATTTGTCTGATAATAGTCAGATAAAGAGCAGACTGATGGCCGATCTAACTACCTGATGCACAAGTTTAATTTAATTTGTTTCTTTTCTCTTTTTTTTAAATTTAGTATTTCATTTGGAGAAAAAATCTACCTCGACACGGATTTGAACCGGAAACGCCACTTTTTATGAGTATACTTTCTGAATCATAATGATGATTTTCGAGCATGAATGGTCAAGTTTCTTAGTAAAATTTAATGCACTCTTTTTGTTCGGTGCGTTCCGTCATCTTGAAATGCGACGCGTACGTGGTTAGACGTCTATGCAACTACGTTCGCTAGTCGACTAGAGATTCGCAGATTTGTGTCACTTAGTAGAGGACCTCTCAGCTCTCTTAAACTGAAACAGTGATTTTTCCACTTTGACTGGATAAACCAATCAGTGACAACTCAAATAGAGTGACTGAATATAACAGTGACGCCAAAACAGTGAAAACGAACTTCTTGTGTACTAGTGTTTATATTAGAAATATTTTGGGTTCCTGGCCACTTGGTTTTGATTTTTAACAGCGCGTTACACATTGACGTAATGACGGGGCTTAGCACAGTCAGGCGCAATATATTATATCCTATTATATTGCAGTCCGGTCCTCATTTATTGTTGTGAGAGCAAAGGTGTGGGTTTTCAAAGATAATTTTGCAAAGATTAGTACAAAATTGATGAATAATAAGTGTCATCCCTAACTACTGGTACTGAGTATCCAGTGAACCTCACTGATTAAACCAGTGACGGAATGCCACTAAATGAGCCAGAGAAATCTCACTGATGATCAGTGACACTTCTGGCTGTTTCATCCAGTGAGATTTCACTGGAAATCAGTGAGATTTCAATGGTTCCTTGTAAGAAAGAGGTGCCCTCTAAGTGGTAAATAACTGTTTTTGACATTAGTACAACTAGGTACAAAGTTAGAGCACAAGATCGGATACTTTCCGGACAGAGTAAATGTTGACCACAATAATGAAATGGTTCGACGACCATCCTCGTGATGAAATGGGCAGAATTAATTAATTGAAGTTAAGTAAGCAAGACCCTCGAACGAGTTAGATTGATAGTACTTTTCACCCCTTTCGTGAGCAATCGTCCGCAGGATAATCGCCCGGGGGTAATAAAGTTTCTATGACTCTCATAACATTTCCGACTCGCCCTTGGCGCAACAAACTAGAGCTCTGGCGTGCGCCAAATGTCTGATGCAAGCAGGCCGATTCGTTCGTGTATTTCTGCTCTTTATGTAAATTCGTGTGCTGCGAGTCGAACGAAGGGGATATAACGAGCAGTCGAGCGAGAGTCGCTGAAAAATCGAAAAGCCGAGGGAAAAGCATGGAGTGGATGCTCGAAAAAAAAGTTTTGTTTTTTTTTCACTCGAAGCTTTAGGTTTATCCGTCTCTCCTGGTGTGGATCGGTTTCAACGATCGACGTCATGAATTCGCAAAGTAATTGAAACGCGAGCATAGCTCGTCAACTGCGTTTAATCCGAAATAAATTACAACGCGGTGGTCCTGAAACCCTCAATGCCTCGCGAGTTATCAACTGCCGGGTTTCGAGTCAACATGCAAACCCACCCCGTAACGGTCTCGCGTGACTCTAATGATTACAAATTAGCCATAAATTGTGCGATCATGTAAAACGCTCGTAATTTATAACGGCAACGCCGCAACCCTGCCGCGGGCCGCTCTTTTTGCGAACGAGACCAATTTAAAAAAAAAAGCCTGGTCATAAAAAGGTAAAAACAATGCGAGGCAAAAATTGAGACGGAAAGAGCCGTGGATGAAAAATCGTTATAGAGGGTTTCGGTAAAATGTGGTTTTAAGGCAGAAAAAGTGACTTTAGTTCAACCACAGATTTCACACTCTTTCACCTATTCACCTCTTTTCATATGTTTTAAAGAATTCATATTTTTTTCCTGTTTTCAAGGATCCCTTTTTATCGTTTTTTTTCGCGTAAGTGTGAAATGGATTAAGAGAACCCAATGAGATAAACCAACTATTTTGGCATTTTGGGTTGAAACGTTGAAGTTCATCTTTTTTAATTGAAAAATCAAGTATTGTATTTTTGGTTCAAAATTCATCTCTTTTGGTTCGAAATTCTACTATTTATACTATTTGGTTGCTAATTTAATTATTTTGTTGAAAATTCAAATATTTTTTGAAAATTCGTCTTTCTTGATACAGAATTCAACGGTTTTGTTGAACATTCGTATTTTTGGTTAAAAAATTCATTGTCATAAAAAAGTCATCTTCTCTGGTTGAAAGTTGATTCTTTTTAATGGAAAAGTTTACTATCATACTTTTGGATCAGAAGTAATCTATTTAGTTTAAATATTTTACAATTTGCTTGATAATTTAATTATTTTGTTGAAAATTCAACTCTATAGGTTGAAGATTCAATTATTTTGTCGAACTTTCACGTACTTTGTTGAAAATTAGTTTGTTGGTAGAACATTACTTTTGTGAACTGAAAATTTAACTATTCCATTTTTACTTGAAAACTAATCATTTTCAGTTGAAAATTCAACTATTAGGATTAAATTAAACAGATTTGATGAAAATTCGTCTTTTTGGGTTAAAAATTAATTTTAACTATTGCATTTCCGTTAACATTTGACCGTCCACAGTTGAAAATTCAACTATTACATTTTTAATAAAGAAATAAACTACTTTGTTAAAAATTCATTTTACTGGTGGAAGATTGAACTATTTTGTTGAAATTTCATGTATTTTGTTTAAAATTCCTATTTTTTGGTAGAAAATTAATCTTCATGGTTGAAAGTTGAACTAATTTGTTATAAAATAATTTTATCAGTTGAAGATTCTTCTCTTTTGTTTGCATTTGGTTAAAAATTCGTTTTTTTTTGTTGAAGATTAATTTTTGGAACTGAAGGTGTTACTAGTTACTATTCCATTTTTAATTGAAAACTGGTCATTTTTAGTTGAAAATTCAGCTATTGGGATAAAAATTAAATTTTTTGCTAAAAATTCAACTGCTTCGTAGAGAATTAATCTTTTTGGTTTGAAAATTGAACTGTTTGGTAAAAAGTCGTCTTTTTGGTTTACAATTCTATTATTTCGCTAGAAAATTCAAGTTTTTGTTTAAAAATTAACTTTTTAGTTGAAAATTCATATTTTTGGGTCCAAAGTTCAACTGTTTTCTAGAGAATTCGCCTTTTATACTGAAAAATTCAACAATTATTGAGTTGATTTTTTTCTCTCTTGACTAAAAAATTTCCCTTGATTCAAAATTCAACTCTTTCGTAGAAAATTTGTCTTATTGATTTGAAAATTCCTTTCTTTTGGTAGAAATTTGATTTTTTTGTTGTACAAAATGCAACTGTTTGATTAAAAATTAATATTTTTTGTTGAGGAATCTGAAAGTTCGTTTTTTTTAAATTGAAGTATCAAGTATTGCATTTTTCTTTGAAGATTCATATTTATTTATTAAAAGTTCAGTTGTCTTGTTGAATGTTCCACTCCGCATTTTTTTAAATTCATTTTTGTTTGAATATTCATAATTTTAGTCGAAAATTCATCTTTTCGGTAGAAAATGTAACTATTTTGTTGAAATTTCGTTGGAAACGTTTGTGACTATAGTTAAACTATTTTGTTGAAATCTGCTTTTTTGGTTTGAAAGTTCATTTTTTAACTCAAAATTTAACTATTCCATCTTGGTTGAAAATTGATCTCTTTTTGAGTTGAAAACTTATTTTTTTAGTTGCAAAAATAATTAACAATTTCATTGAAAATAAATCATTTCTACATAGTTGAAAATTCAAGTATTTGGTTAAAAAACATTTGTCTTGGTTGAAAATTAACTTTTCATGGAAAATCTATTTTTTTGGGGGGTTTAAAAGTCAACTGTTTTCTAAAACATTTGACATTTTCTTTTTTGGGCTACGAAGTCTGCAATCATTTTCTAAAATATTATAATTGCACTTGTGTACTATGAAATACTATTCCATTTTGGTTGAAAATGTATGTCTTTTTGAGTTGAAAAGTTATTTTTTTTAGTTAAAAATTGAACCATTTGCTTGAAAATCTATTTTTTTGGGTGTGGTATGACATTTTACTTTTACTTTTTCTTTTTTGGGCTGTGAAGTCTGCAATCATTTTCTAAAATATTATAATTGTACTTGTGTACTATTAAATACTTTGAAGTTAATAGTCATGAAAGCTTGCTAATTTAGAAGAATTCACGACCCCGCTGTCAATCTAAAAGGTATTAAAAATCCTTTCTACCCGAAAAAGTGACATCTACTTAATTTTCCTGGAGTGTATTCCACTAGCTCCCTCGAAAGTCATGGATTTCGTAAAAGTTTGTCGATCTTATTCTACCCTACTCATGTGACACTTGACATGAGTTGCGCCCCTGGAAAAGTGCTACCGCATTTATCAGGTCGAGGGTTACTAGAGATCGAAGGCTTTTTTTTCTCTTGTGGGACAGAATAGGGGACGATGAAGGGAGGTCTGATAAAGAAAGTCTGGTCCTACATCTCCTCCTCCACAATGCTGCAGAAAATTACTCGCTGAGAATGTGACATAAGTCTTTTCCAGATGTCGCCGAGAATTCCAAACTTTATAATTGCGATTGAGGTTTCACCTATTGTTTCTTATAATTCCACTTCATCAATGGAAAAATGATGTCAATTCAGTAGATTTCGAGTTTCCAAATTGAAGTTGCCGACAAGGAAAAAACTGAGAGTACGAAATGTTGTAGGTAATCGGTCAGGCAGGGTAAATACGAAGTGGGTATTCCAAACTGAGGTAAAGTTTCCGTAGTGAACCTCAGATATCTCCGGCGGGCTCCGCTAGAGGCAGCACCTTACAGGCCTGTAATCACGGAAACTTTGCCTCAGCTTGGAGTAATCAACTGAGCCTGCTTGAAAGTTTCGCAAGATTTCGTACCCACGGTTTTATTTCTGTCGATTGCAGTAAGGGAACATGTTACACTTCTTCTTTAAACATGAAATATACTCACTTTCGGTTGCTTTCGGCACATGAATATAACGCCAATAGATTTAGTATAGATTCTAGTATCATCCTCTACTCGAAACCTAAAAAAATAATTTTGACCCTGACTTTTAAAAACGCAAATGTCTTCTAAACTAGAGCCGACCATAAGGGCCCTTCTCATGAGGACGCCCAGATATTCTTTCTTCAACTGTTCTATAAATAACCATGTTTTTCAAATACAAACTTTCTTTGGTCATACTGACGAAAAACAATTGGACAGATTCTAATTGTTATGAATCATTTAATTGTCAATCTTGAAAAAAAACGAACTAAAGGTAGACAAATGATTCATAATACTCAGAATCTATCTTATTGTTTTTGGACCGTATGACCAAAAGAAAGTTTCTGTATGAAATGACATCATTATTTGAAAAATGTTAATTATGGAAAACCTAAAACAGACAGTCAAAATTCCAACTGTTTTGGATAGAAAATTCATCCTTTAGAATTGAAAATTAATTTTTTGTTGTTGTTAAAAGTGAACTTTTTCTGTTGAAAATTCAAGTACTTGGTTTTTGGACAAAGTTTAATCTTTTTTGTGTGAAAGTTACACCAGTTGGTAGAAAAATAATCTTTGTAAGTTAAAAATTGAACGGTATGGTTAAAAATTTAACTATTGTTTTCAGAAATTATATTCTTTGGTTGAAAATTCAACTGAATTATTGAACATTAGTATTTTTTTTTGTATTTTTCAATCTCTCTTGGTTAAAAATGTACTTTTTTCTTGAAAATTCAACTGTCTTCTAAAAAAATTGACATTTTCGCTTGAAAACTTTTTCAAATAGTGGCATTATACGCCTTAACCTTATTCAGAATTCTTCTCTTTTCGTTAAAAATTCTACTATTTGGTTGAAACTTTAATTATTTTGTTGAAAATTCTTCTTTTTTGATAGAAAATCTTTTTTGTTCGAAAACTCAACTGTTTTTGAGGGGGAAAAATCGTCATTTTGGATTGAAAAGTCATCTTTTTTTCTTACAGAAGTCACCTTCCTTTGTGGAAAATTAACTTTTTTGTTGAAAATTCAGCTGTTTCTGTTAAAAATTACACTTTTTCGTTAAAAAATCATGTTTTTTTTTATCGAAAACTCAGCTGTATTGTTGAATATTCATTTTTTCGAGTAGGAAATTCGTCCTTTAGACAGAAAATTTATCTTTCATTGTAGAAAAGTGATCCCTCTTGGTTAAAAATGAACTTTTTTGTTGAAAAGTTTAATATTAAATTTTTGGTACATAGTTTATCTTTTTTTGGTTAAATATTCTACTTGAAAGTTCACCTGTTTCGTTGAACGTTCATCTTTTTTGGATAAAAAATTCGTCCTTTTGGATTAAAAATTCATCTATATTGATACAAAACTGTTTATGTTACAAGTTTAACTGGTTTCTGCAAAAATTCGTCTTTTTGACAAAAATCTAACTATTCGGTAAAAAAATCATCTCTTTATCTTGAAAATTATTCTTTTTTTGTTTGAAAATGAACTTTTTTGTTGAAAATTCATCTTTTTATGTTTGAAAGTCAGCGGTTTTCTAAAACATTTGACTATTTAGCTTAAAAACGTAATTCATTGTTTTTAAATTCGTTTTATTCTTTTTTGTAGAAAATCTTTTTTGGTTAAAAATTAAACTATTTCGTTGAAAATGCAACGTTTTTGATTGAATTTAAACACAGTTTTTGATTTAAAATTAAAATATTTTTTTAGTTGAAATAACTACCATATCTACTACTACTGCTACTGTTATACTTTTCGTAGAGTATTATTCTTAGTTTTGTTAAAAATTCAACAACTTGATTGAGAGCTGAACTACTTCTAAACGAATTTATTCTTTTGGTTGAAGATTCATCTCATTGGCTTAAAAAAACGTAACGAATTCCTTGAAAAAAAATTTTGTTATCTGAAATTTCAACTGTTTTTTATTCGATATTAAACATTTTTTTGGTTGCAAAATCAACTATTATATTTTCCGTTGAGAATTCTTTTTTGGATTGAATATTCAGAATTTTTGGTAGAATAGTAATCTGCATTGGTCGAGAATTAACTTTTTCGTTCGAGAATGTACTTTTTTGTTGAAAATTCAACTTCCCTGTTTAAAATTCAACTTCCCTGTTTAAAATTCAACTGTATTCTAAAAATTTAATCTGTTTGGCTTGACAAGTCAACTAATTGGTTTTTGGTAGAAGTTTAATCTTTTTTGTTTGAAAAATTCGTCTCTTTTATTTATTCCCCTAGTTTCGTGAAAAATCACCTCGTTTCCCTTTTTTTGAGGTCATTCTAGGCTGTGATGTCTGTAATAAAGTATCAACTGATAGGGTATGACTTACCCTCATTTTGAAAGAAAGTCCTGGTTATTTTGTAAACCTGGTCATTTTCTCAGCGACAGAGTCATAGAGAGAGGGTTCAGATCGACGAGAGGAGTCGGTTTGAATAACAAAGGCAATATCTCGTCGATTCGGCTCATTCGACTTTATCCATTTCCTCCCCTGTCCTCTCCACGCCAATCGTTTTACGATGTCGTGAAGCCGACTACATCTCATGAATATTTCAGGAATAAACGAGTCGACGGCCTATCCTAATGTCGACTACATTTCATCTCGTAACCCACGGGAATCCCGTCCATCCCAAATCGCAATTCGGGAAATGTCTTCGACATTATCTCCTGGCCGTCCCTCCACATTTCTCTTCTTGTTGCTCGTTCCCTGCTCACAACTCCATCACCATTCCGAAATTATTTCTAAAAGGGGTCGCACATATTGGACCAGAATTGGCGTAATTGAATGGATGGAGATTAATAACAATGAGATTATTTTTCAATTGCATACTAGGATTGGTTATAAAATGAAAAAGGGTAAATCTCTTTTTTTAATTATAATTATCTGTCCACTTTATGCCTATAGGCTGACTTTTATAATTATATACTTTTTTTGGTTGGTTTCTGATGTTGTGGAAAAGGAAGCGAAAGTTGTATGCCAAGGCAGGAAAGTGTGGAGAAAAGTATTTCATAAGAAATGTTTTATGAAGAGTGTGAGCAATGTGAAAGACTCCTGAAACGAATGATCTTGGATACTAATGGGGTCTCCTGGTGGATAGCTTTACTTGATGGATTTGATTAGAGTATAGAGTATGAATCTTACTATGGAGTTAACAGCCCGTCTTTTGTGCTCCATGACACATGATGACTTTTTTAAGCTCTCCGCCTGGATTGATTGCTAGAGAGATTGATCAGCGACTTTTGTCCGAGCGAAGTTGCGGAACTAACATGTTGCTTAAATAAGCAACACGGAAATTCTATATTGTACTCAAATTCTTCTCCTACACATCCTTTTCTCACTTTTCTCATATGAATTCCTTCATCTCCCGCAGTATAACGTGGCTAGAACCGAGTTTAATACCGTACAATTTGAAAAATGATATTCTTCACTTTTGAGGCTTTTTAATTAAAGGCGTTCACAGTTGAATAATTTTAGATCGAAAGTGTCAAAATTAAAGATTAAAAAGTTGATTCAACTTAAATTGCACAAAATTTAAATATGGAAGGCTTATTCAAGAATGAAAAATTCTAATTGAAGTCTTCAAAATTGAATCATCCGAATAAGCCTGATAAAAATTTTAGTCTTGTATTAAAAAATGGAAACAAGTGATTAGTTCCAACTTTGGTTTGGCGTTTGCGCTCTTAATATCCCAAAATCGTTGGTTCAGTTAAATCCTCTTGTTATCCAACAACCTTGTTTTTGCAATCTAACGTTTTTTGTCTCTAAAATTACTTTTTTATCAGTCCACTTCGGAGCAATCTGCGAAGCGGTTCATTTCCTCCCCACCGTAATATCGGTTGCTATAAAACTCGAGCATCGCGACATCGCAATCCCTGCATCGCGCATTCAACTTTGGAATTTTTCGGGTCACGTTGATACAAGTGCTGGCAAGCGGCCACAACGGCGAAATAACCGTTGCAGGAATACACGTAGGCAACCACGAAGAAGTGCCTCGAAGTACCCTGTAGTAGTGCCAGTGACGTATCCACAATTTACTTCCTGAGGAAGGTCCAGAATAAATTTTATTTCTCAGATCCCTAGAGTAATTTCCCAACTCACGAAGACGGCATTGAATTTCATATTTTAAAATTCAAGCAGTACAATTTTCCACATCGATATAAAAATATCTTCTTCCCTTTTCCTGGCTTGATAAAGATTTGCAGGAGATCACGAGCGAAATGAACAAGGAAAACGTACATCTTTCGGATTTTTTTGGATTCATACTCTTGCCAGTAATAGGTTAAAAAGTCTACGCAAGTCATCAGGCGGTAGCGCTTTGATTTTGTAACCGTAAAGTCCGGGCTCATTTCCTGCAACCAAACTAATAGCAAGTGCATTTTAAAACATTTTGAATATAGACTTTTGAAAGCATTTGCAATACGAGATCTGTCCGAAAAGTATTTCGGAAGCATTCCTTAAAAGACACCTTTTGGAAAGGTAGCAGCTGTTTCATCGCATTCTGTTTTATTTCCTCTACGTCTTGAAATCCTTTCCTTTTAGAGGATACTTGAATTTAGGGAACAGCTAGAAATCATTGGGAACCAAATTAGGACTGTATGGGGGCTGCCGAGGTTGTGCAAGGCCATGTTTCACCAGAAATTGCTGAATATGCTGCGATAAATTGGCAGGTGTGTTGTCGTGGTGAAAGACTCAATCGCCACTTTTCCACAAAGCATGATCACTTTCAAAAGCAGCTACCGAAAATTTGAAAACGGTTGGAAGTTTTCAGAGAAACCATGAAGAGTTTTTTGGTAAAAAAATTCGAAAAAAATTAAACCAAGAGGATACGCCAATGGAGAGTGATGGTGGTGAGATTTAACTCGCCGGTAGCGTACCATCGTATCGTATCGAGCGGAAATAGCTTTGTACGATAAAAGTCCACCAAGCATCGACGCATCGAGTTCTCTCGACTCTCAAGCATCCCCCTTCAACCCTACATCTTTCACCTTTTCAGATAAATCGCTATCTTTCTCAGTCCTCATTGTCTCCTCTCTATATTTGATTCTTTTTTCTGATCGAATTTTTGTTTTACATTAATTTCAGTTTTATATGTGTGCACGTTACATGGATCGCGATGCGGGAGTCTTTCATCTCCCGGTTACATCATGCGGTAGCGCTCCGAGTTTTTAACCGGAAAGTCCGTACTCGATTCTTGCTGTCGAAATTTTTTGCCCATTTTTTTCGTTCATTTTGTATTTTATTTTCAATACATTTTTTTGTTTTGCCGCGTGGGCCTAAGTTTTTAATACATCAAAGTTTAAAAGTTTTTCGCGAACTCTCGTTTCCAATAGTTTCACATTTAATCAATAGGGCTGTTTTCCTAGATGGCGTCGCAGTCAGAAAAATATCCTTTAAATTTCCATTTGTAAACTAAATTTCAAAGTTTTCTGATATTAGAAAATTATTATTTGAAAGTTCTTAAACTTTTGAAGTATTTGAAATTGTAGTTTGACAATAATGTTACGAATTGGTAAATCTTGAAATTTTAAAACATTTATATAGTGGCAAAGTAAATTATTTCAAATTGGAAGAAAGATAGTGTAAATCGCAGATGTTGAAGAAAGAAGATCTTTTCTTTTTTCAACAGTGTAGTTTTTTGTATAAGAGCTATTTAAACAAATATTTTTTGGCAAATATTGTAGATGAGCAGAATGTGTTTAGATCTAAAAATTAGTATTGTCAAAACTAGTGAATTTGTATAACTTGAAATTTTTGAAACAATCCTGATTTATTACAATTTGTTTTACTATAGGATATCCATCTAATTTTGATTTATTTTTTCTGTTTCAGGTACTTATAAAAATCTAAAAGATCAAAAGTCCTACTACACTACCCAGAAAAAGAGTGGTAAGAGTTTGAAGTCGTAAACATTTTAAATTTCTGAAGTTAATAGAATAAAATCGTTTGACTCTGAGCAGGGAAAATCAGGGAAAAGTTAGGGATGCGGGAAAAATGTATAAAAGTCAGAGAATTTCTATAAGAGGAACTATAAACAATTGTCAAGAATAATAGATTTGCATTGCAAATTTTAAGAAATTCGAATTTTGGTCTTTAAATATTATTGGCCAGGGAAAAATCAGAGAAATTTCAGAGAATTTCAGAGATTTCACTTAAACCTTAACTTTAAACTGTTCCAAACAAGTCCCTATTGTTCCTAGGACGTTGAAAATTTTGTTTCTTACAAGAAAGTAACTATCTGGGTGGTTGAAATTTTCTAAAAAATTCCTTGTTGCACCTACGTTGGAATTATTGTTTTCTTAACATGAAAGTAAATATACAAAATCCAAAGAAACTCTTTGGAAATTTAAAAAATAAATTCCAAAGAAGCTGTAGCCTCTTCTATGGTGGGGCGTATAAAAATTAATCTTTGGGAAGATTGTTCTACATTTCAGAGAAATAATAAGAAAAATAGTAACTATAAAAATGAGAAAACTAATAATTTTCTCAGACTTATTTTGATAACGCGCAAAATATAATATTTATTTAGCTGGCTGTTGGTTGGTTGGATTATTCCAAATCTGAGATTTGCCATTTTTTAAAACTTATTTTAGACTTACATTTTAGGTTAAAAAGGACCAAAAATGAAATTTTCAGTCCTAGAGTGTTTTTGATTTCCAGTTTTTATTTCGACCCATCCTAATATAACGGATTTTGAATATTAGGTCCAAAACATATTTTACGTGCTCAACAGAATGGAGAAGCAAAGTTATCGGAATTCGTGTCGCGAATATCATTATGCTGAAGCTAAGAAAGGAAGAGAGAAGGGTGGTGCTTATACTTTCGAACACGGGAGCTTCTTGAGTGCTAGAGGAAAAATCCTGGATATATTCCAGGAGAGTGGAGTTTGCATAAAAAGACGAAGATACTTGCAGGAAGATTCGAATTTAGCGGTTAGGAAGAAAGAGATTGTAAACGGGATAAAGAATAAAATTGTCTCTGTTATAACCCACTGAGATGTAAAAGTTTTCCCATCTGAAAGCATTCAAAAGGGTGGTCGCCGGTTAGGGAAAACCTGGAAATCAGGGGAAAATCGTGGATTAAAAAAGATGAAAAACTCAAGGAATTTCTGTAAGAAGAGTAACTGCAGAGAATAGCCAGAGCTGTCACATAGTCACTTTTTCAAGTAAATTAGGCTGTGACAGTCACGGGAAAAAAATAATATCAGTTGTCCATCGATACCAGCAGATTACTTCACCCAATGACAAAACGTAACTAAAGGCAAGAATTGCATTTTTACACGAGACAGTTTTATATCTTATGACATGGATATTATAAATTTATGAATATTTTGTTTCTCTTAATTGAGCAACCATTGGTGTCAAACTTCGGACAATCGCGATAAATTAATTTTTAAAACTATCTTAGTAGTGCAGCAATTCAGATTGCTCACGCAATGAAGCGGTTTTTATAAAACATCAATTTCGCAAATCTTCAGAATGTATATGTATGCGTTTATATAATTAAAAAAAAACTCTGCAAGACTTTTTCTTTGAAGAGGCACCAAAGTGCTAAACATTAAAGTTGAATGCTTGAAGATTTAAAAATTGGAATGAGGAAAAATATAATCCTTTCTCGAGTGCAGATTGAATTTCCCAAATCGAGCAAAGATCCGGAATTCTCGAGATGGTAATGCAGTTAGTAGGATTTAGGGGGATCTCTTATCCCTCGTAAGTCGAGACCAATAATCTGAGTTGGAGAGAAGGTGGTTCCGTGACACGTTGAGGAGGAAACGCTGAAGAGGGATCGAGGAGCAAAGAGACAGGAAACACCCACATATGTCTGTGGCACAAATCGTATCCCAAGTGTGGAAAGGGGTCCATGAGGAGCCAGTATTCTCCAACATCCACCTATCTAGCCTATCACTATAGATATAGAAGGGATAAGTTACGAGGGATTCGGCGAAGTTTTGTTCACTCTAGTAGTCCAACATCTAACTCTCCAAGTCTAGAGTGTCTAGAGTCTCGACTTCTATAGCATCAAGACTGTCTGAAACTGGAGACTTGTGAATGACTATAATACGAACAGATCCGATGTCCTAGGATCTGAGGAGAGTCGAATCCTGACCCTCTGAATTACTTGCTTGAGTAACGTGTTGCCATCCTTGCCATCCCGGTTGCTTTACGGGCCAATAAACTCAGTCAATGTCAGGATCCCTCGAATCCACAGGTTACCCTTCTTTATCTCGGATTCAGCCACAAGTCAGTCAACACCTTCCTATCAAAACATTCAAGATTCATTAGGATTAATTAAATTTCATTCATCAAATTGGATGGCTGGAATCGCTTGAAATCAAGAAAAATTGGAACTGTTCTGAATTCGAAGCATTTCGAACTGAAACATTCAAGATTCTGAAAATGGCTTTCGAAACTATTTTCATCTATTCCTATAAATCATTTTCACTTTGACTTGTTCCAATTTTCTAATCCTTGCATCTTTGGATTCCTGAGTCCAAGTCTAGAGGAAAGTATGCACGAATCTTTTTATATAATTTATAATTAATAATTTTATATAATTTGTGAAGATATTTTGGTATTGATAAATGTGTCTAGGTTATGTGGAAGGCTGTTGAGAAATAAATGAAATCCTTCTGAGCGGATAACCGTGGCCATAATCGTTTAATACACATCATTGCTCTGACGACAACTTTATCGTTTACGTTTACGATTATCGCCCCAGCGGGTAGGTGTACTCGTGTTGCAAGCTTATCAACATCCGGTTTTGCATATGACTAAAAGTAAAACTGGATATTGATTGAATCTTCTTCCTGGAAGGCTAAATCGGTCGCGAAGATTTTCTGCCGATTAAAACCAGCGGTCTCACGCAGAAAAAACTAGGGTTTCAATTTCGTTTTAGGTAATTTTCTTACAAAATTATTGCTCAATGTGTACCACTTATGGTTCAGTTTGGTTTCAGTACATTATTCGGTCATTTCTTTATTCAAAATGAAACTTTTTTTCTGTGCAGTCTCATTTTATGTCGCAAGGATTTTATGTCGCTCGATTGATTCGAATTCGAGACTTCTCGCCTGTTTTACGAGAATACGAGTACGAGGTGATAAATTAGATCTTGTCGAATCAATTGATTTATTCAGGAGGGAATCATAAATGCAAAATTGAAAGTACACAGAGTTCTAAGCCGGCTATAAACACTCCTGAGAATATCGACTCTCTAAATCTTCAGACTGACAATTTAAGAGCTGATCAAGAAACTGTTTCGTGCTTTATATCGAGACGTAAAACCTAAAGTATTTCAAGAGTTTAAAGACCACTTCAATTCTTTAAGAGGAATGGTATTCGTTAGAGGAAAAACATTTGCGAAATTGCTTTCCAGGAGTTAATTTTTTATCAACACGGTTCACTTTCAAAAGTCCCTGAATCGAATATTATTAGTTCCAAAGTTATTAATTATTGTAAAAGAAAGAGTCTAGAGTGGTCCCAAAGTTTCATTTTCAAAATTCGCTCACCAATAATATTTAGTTTGGCTTTATATTCACTGATAAAAATCTGCTACAAAGTCTGGAAAATGAAAAATGTAAATCCAATAAATTTTTCTAATACAGCAGAGATTCGTTTGTTTAAAAAATAATATATTTATGTAGTCTAGCTTCAACAGGTATTTTGGACGTCAAAATACCTTAGCAAAAAATGACAAGCCCAAGCAATCATAAACGGAAAGGAAACATGTTTTACGCATAGTCATTTTTGTGGATTAAATATTTTCTTTCATAGCTAATAGATTTAAAAAATATTACTTTACATACCTTGGAACATCTTACTAATGAAAAAATACTTGAAAAAAGGAAGAAGTTGAAAAAATGATAATGATGCACTGAGTTTTCGTATTTGTTATTCAAATTATATTTTTTAAGCTAAGCTTTAACAATATTTTGAACATATTGAAAAACAGATGAACAGCAGAATAAAAAAATGTTACATGTGTTGTTACAAAGTTATCTTTCTTGGTCGAAAATTCCACTGTTTTGTTGAACATTCTTCGGATAGAAACTTCGTTCTTTTGGATTGAAAATTCATCTTTTTCAGTAGAAAAATCATCTAGGTTAAAGATGAAGTTTGAAAATTAATTTTTTTAACTGAAAATTCTGCTGTTTGAATTGTTGAAAATTTGTCTTTTTGTTTGAATTCAACTGTTTTTGATTTTAAATTGAAACCATTTTTTTTTAATATCAAAAATTATACTTTTCGTTTAGAATTCACCTTTTACAGCTGAAAATTAATTTTCTAACTGAATTTAATTATTTCTTTTTTTTTTAATGGATCTACTTTGGTTGGAAATTCGTGTATTTTGTTGAATATTTGTCTGCTTGGGTCGAAAATTCAAACTCTCTTCTAAAAAACTTGTCTTTGTGGCTTGAATATATAACTGGTTAAAAATGCAATTATTCTGTGAAAAATTCGTCTCTTTTGCTTGAAATTTTAACTGTTTGGTTTAAAATTAATTTTTCTGTTGAAAATGCAACTATTTAGTTTAAAATTTATCTTCTCATAGGTATCAAAGTCAACTTTTTTCTAAAGTATTCGACTGTTTTGCTGAAAAATTATCTTGAAAAATTATCTTTTGTAGCAAACAATCTTTTTAGGTGGAAAATGCAGTATATTTCGACTCGAAATCTTAAGCGTTTCATATTGAATTCAATATTGCACTTATGCATCAATATAACTTAATAGGATTTATTTTCCTTTTTCGTGAAAAATCACCCTATTTCCCTGTTTTGAGATCATCTTGAATTGTATATTATATAGTCTGTTACTATCATCAACATACTTTATGATTACAATCAATTCATTGTATTTTCTTACATTAATAAGAAATTTGTTAATATTTTCTCTATAATTTATAATTATTTTGCAATTTCTCTCGATAATTCCAATTTCTTCAAAAAACTTAACTTGTTTTTGGTTCCTTATCATAGAGTTCATAAATTAATGCTATCAGTGACCATGGTGATTTTTTCCTTTGGATAGATTAAGCGCAAGCATATCTGCCTTTGAGAAAATCGCACTTTTCTTGTTGGGATTATCAGCTTATCGTCGCACAGCTTTACGGGAGTGATTTTCCCTTGAGGAGAAAATCTGTCGAATGATATTATCTGAGTCTCTTCTCACATGTCAAGTTTGTAGAAGAAATCCTGATGGATTCGACGATAGTTGTATATAAATTGATAAATTAATTCATACAGTTTTTTTATTTTTAATAAGAATTTAAAGTTTAAAATTTACCTTATCTGAAGAGTGAGTGTCTGCTGGAGCGGGAAACCGGAAAATGACCGGGCATTTTTTTGATACCAAGAAAAACCGGGAATTGGGAGAGAATTTATTTTTTGATCGGGAATTTTGCAAATTTTTGGAACAAAATCTGTCCCAAGTTCGATTTCAACAGTTTTTAAAATAATAAGTTGAATATTTATCTTTTTCAATTATGATATCTTTCAGTTAACAATACCTAATTCGAAAATCTTCTATTTTAAATATTTTCCATTTCAAATTTCCATTTTTAAGCGATAAATTTATAATTTAAAAAATTGTAATACAGTCAAAGACTTGACCAGTTAAACATTAAAAGTGGTTGAAGTTGTAAATTTCTTATATAAAACATTTTTATTCAGCTGTAAATATAAATTAATCATTTTCCAAATTGAATTTCACCTTGACTATCAAAAAGAGAACAGCAATTGATTTGACAAAATTTAAGAATTTCCAGATTTTAACGTTAAAAATTAAACTCTTTCAATTCGAAAGCCTTAATTGTTACAAAATGTAAACGTCCGAGTAAAACTTTATAAATTATTTTAAATTTAAAAATAAGTTCATAATAATAGACTCATAAATACAGACTTGTATTAAATTCAAGATATTTTTGCAGTCTGAAATATTCCATTTTTAATCCATTCAATTCGACAATTTTAGTTAAGAAAAAGTAATAAGTATTTAAAATTATAGCAATGTTTGACTGTAAATTTAAGACGAGTAATATCAAACCAAATATTCAAAACTATACAATTTGAAACTGAATTGTTTGAAATAGAAAGCCTTGAATCGTTTAAATTTCTAAGAACTCTTAAACTTTGTATATTAAAATTTTAACTGTTCAATAAAAAATATTTAATTCGTAAATGAAATTGTTGAATTCTGATCTATAAATAACAATTGAACACTTATTATTTGCTGAAAGTCAGTAATTTTAAGAGATATTAAGAATTTTTGAAAAGATTCAAAATTTATTTAAAACTTGGAATGATTGCAACTAATTAGAACGAAGTGCGTTTACCGACAAAATCCGGTTATTCGTACCGAAATTTCGGTGAAAATAGCCACGGCCTAATTTAAAACAAAATGTAGATTTTTGCAAATTTGGAACAAAAAATGTAAAAGCTTTTTAAGAATTGTGAAAGGCTTCAAAAGAGTAAAAACATTTTCTAAATATGAATAGGAACATTGAAAATAATTTTTATTTTGAAAAATTATTCTAAGTGAATATTTGAAAAAATTTAAAAAGATTTTCGAAATTGACAAAAAAATCTGCAAAATCTTCGGGAAATTTTTTTCATTTTGCAGGATTTCCTAAAAATTTTAGGAAAAATTCGAATCATTTTTAAAGGTAGTTAGAAGTTCCGAAAAAGTTGCAAAAATTATTTACGAAATTGTTAAATTAAAATTCGTTGACTTCGTTTATAAAAGTTAAAAATTCTCAATTTTGCAGTTCAAATGCATTTAATTTTAAATTGCTCAGTTGGAAAGTGTTAGTACCTTCCATTTTATACATGTACTTTATTGAGCATTCGATTACAAAATTAGTAAATAAAAAAAAAAACTTTTAAACTTAAAATTTAAAAGTTTATGATTAGTAAGTTCCACTTTCAGTATTTTAATTTGCAGTTCGGGTTTTATTACTTCAAATTAAAAAATTGTTGTTAGCTTTAGAGTTAGAATTTTTAAATTTCATTGACCGAGAAAAATGTTTACTGACCGAAAAAAACCGGGAATTTTTTTATTTGAATAAAGCGGCCACTCTGTACTAAATAAGCTAATGAATAATTTTTTGTTAACAATTAGCAGAAAAGTTGAAAGAACCAAAAAGCTGAAAACTGTATCAAACTACTGTAAAGCTTTTCCTTAATTAAAATGTATTATTCCCTTGGTGAAAATGATGTTGAATTCTAAAGATTTATTAAATTAATAATAATATTCAATCGTGCACGTGATTGTGGGTAATTATCGCTACCCTGATTATTTCAATAAACTGGGATTCGAAATTATTATCTACAATCCGCATTCATGCGAAAGCATTGACTCTGCATCGGACAGGATTTGAATAAAGTTTATAGTGTTGATTTTAATTAAAAGCAAACTCATGAAGGTTTATTTTCTCGATACGAATTTATTACTATTATATTACCCAGGGCTTTTTGGTTACCTTATTAACTAGTCTAATTGGTAAATTTTATCCGTCATTTATTAATTTTTAAACCTCACTCGATGTCCTTAAGCAATAACAATTCTTCAAACTTCAAAACCAAATGTGCAGAATTAGACATTTATTTTCATTATAACTCCGAGTTTAAACCACAAAAACTTTTAAATCATAAAAACAATTTTTAATGCAAAATACAAATTCCGAATAAGTCTGGGCCCGAGTGGAGAGCTTTACATGGTGATTTTGTGAAGCTCTTCGCCTGGGGTGATTGCTAGACAGACTGATCAGCAACCTGGGTCGGAGCAGTGTTGTGGAATGGACGTGTTGTTTAAATAAGCTTACCCCGAAAGGGATTTGGCTTAATGGTATAACAAAGATGAAATTTTATTTTTAAAGTTTATCTGCTTATTTGTTTTTTAGGTTACATAAATATATTTTTTTCAACATTATCGGGAAAAATGAAAAATATTTTTGAAGCTTTCAGATATGTAAATTAAAATTTCAACAAAAAAGATCATTTTCAACCAAATAGTAGACTGTTAAATAAAAAAAGACAACTTCTCAAGAAAAAATGTAATGTATACGTAATATTTCAACCAAAAAAATTTAATTCAAAATAAACACAGTTGAACTCATCCGAAAAAGACGAATTTTTAACAAATTAGTTGAATCTTCAACCAAAAAAGGTTAATTTGCAACCGGATGCATTTTTAACCAAAAAAGGATGAAATTCTTACTAAAAAGACAGATTTTCTAAAAATTAGTTAAATTTTTTAACCTAAAAAAGATTGCCGAAAAAAGTATATTTTAAACTAAATAGTTAAATCTTCAACCAAATATATGAATTTTCTACCAAAAATATCGACTTTCTACCACTTTCTACATTTCTAACTAAAGAAGATTGAAAATAAAGAAAATAAATTCTCAAACATCTTATAACTGAACTAAACTATGCTTAAGATTTTCAATCTTGCAAAATTAAAAGTGCCTTAAAATCTTCCAGATTTTTGTCGACATTGTTAGAAATCTTTTGAAATCTTTTAAATTTTTCTTTAAAATTTAATTTTTCAAAATAAAAAGTCATTTGAAAATTTCTCAGGAATCTTTAGAAAAGTTTCTTTTTGTGTTCTTGAAACGTTTCAAAATTCTTCAGAACCTTTTTTTTTAATCTACATTTTGTTTCAAATTTTTTGAAATTAATTCAAATTTTGAAGTACTTACGAATATTTTCAAAACTTAAAAATGAAACATAAATTATTCTCATTTCACCCCGATGTTTGATTGTCGGTACCGGTAATTTTTTTGTTACTGATACGGATAATTTTGTTTACCTGTAAGGACAGTCTCTCTCTTTAAAACTATGATAAAGTTTATAAATTATAGTGAATTTACAAAATAATTTACAATAGAAATCTTCTCTTTTATCAAAAATGTTTAGAAACATTTAGAAACATTTAGAAACCAATTTTATCACGAAATAAAATTACTTATTTGGTAATTTTGATTTAGAAACTGAAAGTAGCCATTCAATTTCATATTCATGCAGTATCGTAATCAATCAGGTTTTAGACAATGTATGCGATTTCTCGTGTCACAACTTTTGTAAAGAAAGGCTATTTTTTCTCGTTTAAAATTAACTCCTAATTTGAACTTATTCCAGCTTTTCTAAAAAAAATCACATGAGAAAATCCAATTTCAAAGCACGTTTCACAGCCAATATTCACAAGTTGCGAAAAACAACAAATTTCCATATTCATTATTTGCTGCGCGAATCAGAAAACAAATGACTTGACGAATGATTGAGTATTCTGAGAATGCGATTCCCGATTTGCATTTCCCTTGGGGAGGGCTCGAAGGGCGAATCAATCAGAGAAGTATCACGTTGTCTTCGAAATCCCAAAGGATTCCGTTGTCAGAGAGACGACGGGAACAATAAATAGGGAAATACGACCGGGGCAAGTCGGGGCAAGTCGAGGATGAAATGAGCTAAACCTGGCCAAATGAACTGTCTGTGCCAGATAACCGAGGGATAATTACTTTTGCGGGACTAGATTAATATCGCGATCCTCAAGCGGAAGACAAGAGCTCATGGCCAATCCGCTTCATCACTATCTCTATCTTTCTCCCTCGATTCTCATCCCCTAGTTGTAATCTCTTCGCTTTTCCTCCCTTTTCCATGGCTCTTCTGCCACCGTCTAGCCGTTCTCGTTTTCCCTTTGCAATCAGTCCAACCTCGGTTCGATTTTTCCCTTTTTCCCCGTCTTTTCCTCTTTGTATAAACCTGAAAAAGAATCGATAATGGAGCATTATATTCTTATATTTGAGGTAATAGTCGAAATCCCTTCGATTGCTTTGTTCAAAGAATTCAAGAGGTATTTTCTGCGATTCTAGACTCTATTACGTGTTCGCTTTAGATATCAAAGGCTAAAAATAGATTGGAAAAGAGATTTTTATGTTTTGGAATAATGCGATTTATATCTCCTTTTAGTCTGGATTTTTAAGGCACTTGATTTCATCAAATTTTTATTCTAGAGTGATGATTCACGTCAAGATCACTTGAGGAATTATTCTATTTAAATAATTTTCTTTGTGAAAAAAGGAACGGCTTTCAACTCCGCTGGGATTCGAGCCTGGGATCTTTTGTTTGCCGAACGACTGCTCTAACATTGAGCTACGGAGTGCGTCGGTAAACTGAAAGTCCTGGGCTCGAATCTCGGAAGATTTAATTAGCGCTTCTTTTTTTTAATACAGAAAGTTTATTTGAAGTTTTATTTCGAATGTCCGCACGGTGTCTACCTAACTGAGAAATCAGGTAAACCGGGAATTTGATTCAGTGACCGGAATTTTTCTCTCCATTGTGCTAATATGTAAATTAAAATTGGTTCTATATATTTTAGTATTCTGATTCTGGGCTGCAACAGGGAATTTATGAAGACACAAAGACAAAATTCGTTAAAATTTATGAAACAAAAATTTGCAGGCCTCGGACTTACCACATTATTGACATTATTATTTTTTTTCTGAAGGATGGCACTATTTTGAAAAAAGTGACATTAAAGACACTATTTTTTTCACAATTGTCCGCTATTCGAGTCAAATATTGTTTCAGTGTAAAATATTCCATTTTGAACCCATTCGATTGGAATTTTTTTAATAAAAAAAAAAACAAAGAATTTTATGGAATTTAGCGATATTTGACTATTCATTTAAAACGAGCAATTATAAATCAAATATTTAAAACAATATAAAAATATGAATTAAATGATTTAAAAGATATTTAAAAATTTTGAAAAGTTTTCAAAAATAACGAGAAAAGAATTCAGCAAATTTAAAACATAATGTAGATTTGCGAAGATTCCACACAAACAATTTAGAATGTTCTTAAGAATTTAAAGTTTGTATAAGAATAAAAAAAATTCCTTACGATTCATAAGAAAATTTCTGATGAATTTTTATTTTGAAATATTAATTTTAAGAGAATATCTAAAAAGATTTCAAAACATTTCCAAAATTATCAAAAAAGAATCTGGAAGATTTTAATGTAATTTTCTTAATTTTACATTATTTTAAAAAAATAGGAAAATCTTAAATCATTTTGGAACATTTTTCAAAGTTTGGAAAATATTCAAAAATAATTTGAAGATTGAAAAAATGAAAGCAATATCTAGATGTTTGAAGATTTTGAAATAAAATTTTGAAGCTGTTTGAAGCTTTTGACAATTTCCAAATTTACGGATTTATATTTTTTTTACTGTAAACTTTGCAGTTTCACGGCAATTTAATTAAAAATTGTTTAATTAAAGTATTAATAGCTTTCATTTTATACTTGTAAATTATTTATCACGTGAATTAAAAATTTGCGAATTAAAATTGTTTTAAACTTCAATATTAAAAGTTTAAAATTCAAAAGAGTTCCACCTTGAGTGCTATAATTTTCAGTTTGATTTTGATTGCTTCAATTGAAAAAATGTTTAGCTTTAAGAGTTCAAATTTTTTAATTTCAATGTCCGGAAAAATTGTTCTGGCGAAGACAATACATTTTTGGTCTGTTTTTGAAGAAGAATTAGTGAAAACCAGAAAATATTGAAAAAATTTAATATTGTCATCCTTTCATTTAATTTTACAGTAAATGTGTTATTTGGTAACCCAAAAAATGGGCCTAGTTAAAAAAATAAACCTCATTTTACCCTAAAACTGACAATGTTTCAAAAATAAAAAATAATTTTTTTTTAATTCTCTAGTATTTCTCTCTCTTTTTTTTTAATTCGTCGCAAAAATGCTATTTAAACATGCTGGAAATTAGCTGAACTTCTAGTTTTCAAATGTTGATATTCAAAGCTTCCGAATTCAAAACTTTTGAAGGTTCATAAAATTGGATATCCTTATAATTGAATTCGTTGGCAGTTGAAATGAAACATTTTCAATGTTTGAATGGTTTAACTTCGTATAAGGGTCAATTTCAAAAGTTTCTTCTTTTGGTTAGAAGTTGGAAATTTTTTAAATATTGAAACTATAATAATTTCCAACTCTACCCAAAAAGAAAGCTATCGTATAAGTGATTTAAATTTGATTCTTTTTAATTTTCAGTTTTCATAAACATTTCTGGAAATATTTTTTTAGCAAAAAGTGTCCCCACCAAACATCGAACTTTTTAATTCTTTAGATCTGGATTTCAAATTAAACTAAATCAGAGAAACGTTAATTGCAATAAAACTGCTCTGTTTTAACATTCATACCATAACGGACTTTCCACGATTTAATTTACCCACTAGAAATGACTTCGAAAAAGTAATTAGCCACTGCTGAAGTGCTCTAATAGCAGAATCCGGAAGTTCAAGACAACTTTAGCTTTGCCAAGTTTTGTGAAAATTAGGTGACTAATTAAAATGCAGGTTTAAGAAAAGGCAACTTGAACCATTTAATGTGCTAAGCACCGTAATTTCAAAGCATTTCATGGAAGCTGGTATCAAAGCGAGTCGTTTTAAATCGAATTTCATGAAACTAATGCTCTTTGGATGCTCGCAATCAAGACTCGAATTACTGAGAACGTGCTTCATTAAACACGTACTTGCACACGGGTTCATCACAGCATCATTTGTGTGTGATAGATTGAAAATTTGATTCCACATTCGCGGGTCATTTCCAAATAGTTTATCGAGAAAATTATTAGCAGGTCCTTGCTCAGGAAATTCGATTAAACGTGACTGCAATTCTTAATTAAAGGAGAGTAGATATACATTCTAAAGCTCTTCAATTAAAAATTTATCAACTTAAAAATTGTTATCTTCAAAGGCAGTACAATGAAACCGAATTTGGAATGGTTCAGTTCAATAATTGAAATCAAATTAAGAAGTCACATTCGGAAAGTGCAATTCAGATTGATAAGTAAATGAATATAGGATTTGAAACTAGGAAGAAAGTTGTTGAACAAAATTGTCAACAAAAAAGATAATTTTTATCTAAACACTTTTTACCGAAATTGTTGAATTTTTATCCCAGAAAGACGAATTTGTAACAAAATAGTTACATTTTCAACGAAAGAGATGAATTTTGAATTAAAATAATCATTCTTCAACTGAAAAAATTAATTTTCAAGTCAAAAAGAATTTCTACCAAGAAGGATGAATTTTTAACGAAATCGTTGATTTTTCAACCAAATAATTAAATTTCAAACCAATTAATAACACTTTTAACCATGAAAGATGAATTTGCAACGAAAAATATAATAGTTGATATTTTGTCCAAGAGAGACAACAAATTCAACAAAACAGTTGAATTTTCTACCCAAAAAATTTGTTGGGTACAAAGAAGAAACAAATGTCAATCAAACTGTTGAATTTTCAAGCCAAAAAGACGAACATTCAGCAAAATAGTTGATTTTTCAATCAAAAAATATTTTTCGGTTAAGAAAGAAAAAAAAATCTCAACCATATTATTGAATTTTCAACCAGATATAAATTTCCAACTAAAATGGTGCATTTTTAACCAAATATTTGATTTTTAAACCAAAACAAATTTTCAGTCAAAAAAGAAAAAAAGTGTCAACCAAATTATTGTTGATTTTTAAGCCAAAAAGACGAATTTTCAACAGAACAGTTATATTATCAACAAACAAAAAAATGAATTTTCAACCCAAAAAGAAGAATGGAAGTTTTTTAAAAGAATTTTAATTCTAATTTAATTCTAATATAATAGATAACTTTGTGAATAAAAAAAATTATTTGGAACAGGAATTTTGGAAATCATTTTTATTGTGACTTGATACATGGGGAATTTCCCAAAAGTTTTGATTTTGATTTATAAAAAATAAAGAAATTTTTCAACTAAAAAGAATAATTTTCTACCAGAAGACGAATTTTAAACCAAGTCGTTGAGTTTTCAACTACATATAATGATAAGTATACAATCAAAAATGGAAGGGTTAAATTTGCAGTTAAAACCCTAATTTTCAACAAACTAAAAAAAAACGAAGTATCAACTAGTTGAATTCACTAAAGAAAAAAAAAACGAATTTTGAACAAAGTAGTTGTTGAATCCTTAACCAAAATGATGCATTTTCCACAATCAAGATTATTTTTCTATCCAAATAGAAGAATTTTTAACAAATGAATTTTCTACCCAATAGTTGAATTTTCATCTTATAAAGGAAAATATTCAGTCAAAAATGGAATAGCTACATTTTTATATAAAAAATTAGTTTTTTACAGTGAAAAAATTTTCAACAAAAAAGGTAAATTGTAACTAAATTGTTGAAGTTCTAAGCCTAAAAGACAAATTTTGTACAAAACACCTGAATTTTCAACACGAAAATATTAATGTACACAAAAACCTTAATTTACGACCAAATAGTTGAATCTTCAAGTAAAACGATGAACCTTCAACCAAAAAAGAATTTTTCACATAGTAGTCCAAATTTGAAACAAGTAGTTGATTTTTCAATCAGAAAGGTTACTTAACTAAAAAAAAAATCAATTTTCAACAAAAAATTGAATAGTTAAATTTTCAATAAAAAAAATAGTTTTCAACAAAAAATGGAATAGATAAATTTTCAACCAAAGATAATCTTCAACCAAAAAATTATTTTTTAACAAATTATTTCAACTTTTTAGTAAGTGGTTGATTTTTAGTACCAAAAACGATGACTTTTCAAGGAAATAGTTGCGTTTAACATAATAATTACATTTTTAATCAAATATTAGAAGTTTTAATCAAACGAGATGCATTCAGAAATAAGAATATAGTAGTAGACTTATCAACCAAAAAAGTTAACTTTTAACCAAAAACAGTTGGATTTTCTTATTGGATGATATTGACTTCACATTTAAGTTAAAAAACGAGAAAAACGAGAAATTTCTTGAAAACTGGGGAAAAAATGAGAATTCTTCTTTTAAAAAAAGACGAAAGAGTTTATGGACGGCCCCTGATCTGTTAAAGTTAATCTGTCATCCAAATTAATTTTTAAATTATACCAATGTTCTAAAAAAAGAAAAAAATTTCCAAAGAATTTTAATTTATTTAAAAATAGGGGGAGGGTCAGCTTCATTGTCACACGACGCAGGTCGCTGATCAATCTCTCTAGAAATCACCCCAAGTGAAGAACTTTACAAAGTCATCATATGTGAAAATATTTAAATTTGAAACCAAAAATTGCCAGCAAGAAAGAATTTAAAGCTATAACAGGATATAATTATTTTGAGGAAGCCTTCTTCTATGTTTTACTAGAGCCTATCGATACCTCGAAAAACTTTCTCCCTCTAGAAAATCGTGTACAAACAAAAGGTTTACGTTTCAATCTCCTTTTGATGGAAATGTATCAGAAGCCTAAGTAAGCCACTAAACGAATGGAACAACTGAATGGAATATATTCGTGTTGGTACAAAGTTGCTATCTCACCAACAAAGCCTTGGGAATGACACGAAAGGTATCCTTAATAGAATTTGTGTTGCTGGCTCAACTCGCTTGTCGTCGCTTTGTCGTCGATAATTGATTTATGCTCTACCTTTGATGTTAGCATGTCGATACGAGAACGAGACGAAGGAAGACTGAAAATTGCCGATTGTGTCAAAGTTGCTCAGGGTGTGAAAATGAAGTCGAGAAGCATTTTCAAATAAAGCAAGGCAAGATAAACGATAATAAAGCTGGACTTCACACTCTTTCCCCTATTACCCTTTTTTCCTAGTTTTTCTGGAAGAATTCCTCTGTTTTCTCCCCTCTTCAAGAAATTTCCCCTTTTTATCGTTTTTCCCTGAAATGTTAACTAAATTAATAGAACCTATTAAGAAAATCCAACTATTTTTGGTTAAAAGTTAATTATTTTTGGTTGAAAAGCTTGCTTGAAAATTCAACTATTTTGTTCAAAATTTAATCTTTTGTTTGAAAATTCAACTATTTTGTTAAAGTCATCTATTTTGGTCGAAAATTCAACATTTTTGTTAAACATTTGTCTTGTTTGATAAAATTTAACTTTGTTTCATTGTACTCTTAGTCTTATTTTTTGGTTGAAAAGTCTGCTACTATATTTTTGGTTTAGAATTCATCTCCTTTTGTTAAAAATTCTACTATTCGGTTGAAAATGTAATTATTTTGTTGAAACTTCCACTATTTTGTTAAAAAGTCGAACATTCGTCTTTTTTGATAAAAAAATTCGTACATTTCGATTGAAATTCGTCTTACTTGGTTGAAAAGATAACTTTTCAGGTTAGTAATTCAACTATTTTCTTAAAAATTCGTCTTTTTGACACTTGAAAATTCAAATTTTCGGTTGAAAATGCAACTATTTGTTTGAAAATTCATCTCTTTAGCTTGAAAGTTCAACTATTTCGTCGAAAATTCATGTTTCTTGGTTGAAAATAACCTTTTTTGTTTAAAATTTATCTTTTTGGGGTACAAAGACAACAGTCTTAAACATTCGTAATTTCTTGAAAATTCGTTGTTTCTTTTGTAGAAAATTTTTTACGGTTAAAAATTCAACTATTTTATGAAAAACTCGTCGTTTTTGGTTGACTTTAATAACTGTTTTTGATTCAAATTTTTTGTGTGTATAATTGTTGATATTGCAACCAAAAAGATTTAATAATAATAAGAAGAATAAATATTTTTGGGTTAAATATCAATTATTATATTTTTCATTTAAAATTCATCTTTTTGGTAGGAAAGTAATCTTTCTGGTTAAAAATTCAACTGCCTTCTGAAAAATTGGTGTTTTGGCTTGAAAATTCAATTATTTGATTAAAAATTCAACTATTTTTTATTGAAAATTAGTTTGAAAGTTCTACTTTGCTTGAAAATTAAACTCTTCTGTTGAAAATTCGTCTTTTTTGGTTGAAAATTCAACTAAATAGTTCAATGTTGAACTATCTCATTGGTTGAAAAATAATTTTTCAAGCTGGAAATTCTACTGTTCGAAATCTCGAAAATTCATCTTTTTCGTTTAATTCAAATTTTTTTTTTATTTGAAATTAAAATCTTTTTTGATTGAAAAATCAACTATTATATTTTTCGTTGAGAATTTATTTTTTTTCTGGAAATTTTTTTTTTACCTTAAATTTTGCTATTACATTGTTAGTTAAAAGTTGGTTTATTAGTTGAAAATTGGTATTTTTTGTCGAAAATTTTACTATTCCGGATAGAAAAATTCGTTTTTTTTTTTATTGGAAATGTATCTTTCTTGGTATAAAGTTCATTTCATTTTTCTTGGACAAAAATGCACTTTTTTGTTGAAAATTCCAGTTTTCAACTGTTCAACTGTTTATTTAAAAATTCAACAATTTTGTTGAAAATCCGTCTCCTTTGCTCTAAAGTTCAACTGCATAATTCAAAGTTAATTTTGCTGTTAAAAATTAATATTTTCAGGTTTTAAAGTCAATGTTTATCTAAAATGTTTGACTTTTTTGCTTAATAAAATCAGATCTTTTGTTGAAAATTGATCCCTTTAATTAAAAAATCTTATTTGGTTGAAAATTCAATTTTTGTTGTTGAAAATGTCATTTATTTCGACACGAAAGTTTAAGCGTTTCATATCAAATTCTAGTATAAATACCTGAATTTTATTTAACCCATTAATGCCCAAAGTGACCAAATTTTCTCACCGATTTCGACTAGATAACTTTTGATGAAAACGCACTAGAAAAAAATAATGAAATACATATTCTGATGCTTTCGGGATCGCTCTTTCCGAATCTGGTGACAAAATTGACGAAAAATTATTCCTTATGCCCTTTTTTTGCCATTTTTTGAAAAAAGTCAATTTTTTTCAGTTTTTTTCCCCTTTAATCATAAAAATGACCCTGATAACGTTGTCACATGATGCTGGAAAGTATTCAAATTTGATCATCGATAATTTTTCTTGAAATATATGTGACATAATAAGTGTTTCTGACACCGTGTGGATTCTTCGTTGGGAGTGCTTTTTTCCAAAAAAATACTTCAAACAAAAGTTTTTCATTTCAACGAGTTATTTCGAAAATTGGCCTCAAATTCTGGGACCAAAGTATTTTTGGGCCTTATGAGTCCTAAAACATGTTAAAAAGTAGAAAAAATCTCTTTTTTGATTTCAGATTCGGAATCTACGGAAAATTTCATGTAAGAATACATGAACTCAAAATTCAATTTTTGGTCCTTACGTACA
>CAKNXH010002442.1:394148-437336 GCA_932178445.1 Andricus quercusramuli
TGTACGTAAGGACCAAAAATTGAATTTTGAGTTCATGTATTCTTACACGAAATTTTCCGTAGATTCCGAATCTGAAATCAAAAAAGAGATTTTTTCTACTTTTTAACATGTTTTGGGACTCATAAGGCCCTAAAATACTTTGGGCCCAGAATTTGAGGCCAATTTTCGAAATAACTCGTTGAAAGGAAAAACTTTTGTTTGAAGTATTTTTTGAAAAAAAGCACTCCCAACGAAGAATCCACACGGTGTCAGAAACACTTATTATGTCACATTGAAATGGTCGCCATATTGGAATCATCGATTTCCAAAAAAATTTTTAAGTGCATATATTTCAAGGAAAATTATCGATGACCAAATTTGAATACTTTCCAGCATCATGTGACAACGTTATCAGGGTCATTTTTATGATTAAAGGGGAAAAAAAACTGAAAAAAATTGACTTTTTTCAAAAAATCGCAAAGAAAGGGCATAAGGAATAATTTTTCATCAATTTTGTCACCAGATTCGGAAAGAGCGATCCCGAAAGCATCAGAATATGTATTTTATTATTTTTTTCTAGTGCGTTTTCATCAAAAGTTATCCAGTCGAAATCGGTGAGAAAATTTGGTCACTTTGGGCATTAATGGGTTAAAAGGATTTATTCCCCTTTTTCAAGAAAACCCACCCTATTTCCCCTCTTTTGAGATCATTTGGGGCATTTTGAAAAAAAAGGTTACAGAAGAATTATGTTGTTTTTCTTTGGAAGCATATTAGCCTGGCTTGAGTGATCGAATCAGGCACTTCTGTAAAACGACTTCCAAAGAAAATATTCCCAACGACGAGGACAAGAAACGGCGTTTGTTTCCCAACAGCCTATTGCCATCGTTTGACATGCTTGGCCCCAATTGGCACTCGTTGACCCCACTGTGCGCGTTGTCATGACTCCGAGTCATCGGCTTACCAGACTGTTAAACTTGCCCTGTGGCCTCATCACCCTTCATAATCATCACATGTGTATTTCTATGCTCACACACTGAAAGATGTTCTGCTAGATTCTAGAAAACTGACTCAAATTGAGATAATATTCGAGTAGAAAAGAAAAGAAATAAAGTTAACGAGACGTGAGACTTCCCCCTGAAACAATAGCCATGGGAGTCAAATGGCGCTCTTGCAGTCAAATGGCGCTTTTTGACCTTTGGATGGGGTCACCTTTCGCAAACGTAACCAATTAATTATTCAATCTTGTTCCATGCTAAAAATGAATATTTTTGACTCGATTTCCCTAATTGGTAAGAGTCAAAAAAGCAAATTGATTGCAAGGCTCAACCTCCACTGGATCCACTAAATTGATTCAGCGCAAGGGAGCTAAAGTCGCAGCAAACTGCATTACATTCTCGATATTTCGAGATCCTCCCTTCATTCTCACACTCTGTGAAATTTTTGAAATTCTTCAGTATTTTTACTTTTTAGCTACGGTAAAACCTGCTGTCGTCACTTGGCCTTAATCACTTTTCCACTCGATTGAATTCTTCTCGTTTAAATATTTCCTTCAATGAAAGAATGGGAGGGAATGCTGACATCAGACAGTGTGTTTATTTGCTTTAGTAGTGTCATGACTTTTCTTGTTATCTCACTTATTGCCGATTGAAAAGTACAAACAAGAGAGTTGTGTTGGGGTGATAGGGTCCTTGGAAATGACGTTTCAATTTTCTCTTCAAAAGATTTCACCTTGACAATTGAAAGCACATAAAAAATGGGGGTTTCTATTAGAACACATTGTTGGTTCCTAAGGAGCTGCAATGAAAAGGAACCTCTTCTGCTGAAACGGAACCCGAACCGATGAATTTGTTCCAAAGGAGACTCCAGTTGAACCAATCATCGGTCGACAAATTCTCTAAATCCCTAACTTACCAACCTCGCTTTGCAAGCGGTTAGTCTGTGAATGCGCCCTTGTGTTATTCTATTCAAGTTTCTCCAAAGGAAGCCTTTTAGGATTCCATAGGTTTCTATTGCGGTTCAAGTTCTAAAAGATACCAACTTTTGCTTGAGCCACAAATTTAGTGAACCCCCAGTTTTTTTGTGATATTGTTGAAATTTATCTTGAGGAATTTGAAAATAAATCATGACTTTGTTTAATAATCTCAGGCCTCGAACGAATTTCAAGACTTTTAAGGATTCACAAGATTTTAAGGGATTTTAAGCATCTTGACTTTTTAAAGGATTTTAGCTGATTTCAGGGATTTAAAAGGATTTTAATGGGGTTTGAAGCTTCTTAAATGTCTTAAAAGATTCCAAAGCATTTCAGAGAATTTCGAAGATTTTAAGGAATTATAAGAAATTTCAGTGTTTTTAAAATTTTTGCAGAAGTTGCAAATTTCAAGATAATTTACGGGATTTCCAAGTTTTTAAATTGATTTTTAGGAATTTAATCAGAACTACGCGATTTTAGAGGATTTTCAAGGACTATAATTTGAAAAATTGCTGTGAATTTTAAAGGATTTGAACAATTTTAGGGTATTTTACAAGATTCCAAGAGATTTCAACAAATTTTAAGGGATTTTGAAAGAGTATCAATGATATCAAAGGATTTCACAGATTTGAGGGAATTTAGGGTATTTTCGAAAATTTCTAAAAAAATATTTTGGAGTGAATGAAATTGTATGAAATTTTAAGTGACTTGTAGAGATTTTAATGTATTTCTCGGATTTCATGGGATTTTATGGGGTCTTAGAGGATTTCAAAGATTTAAACATTTTTAAAGGAATTTTCAAAGGTATGAAAGTTTTCAAGATGTACCCGATTTCTAAGGATTTCTCAAGATTTTAATTTAATTTTATTTAAATTTATTTCAATTTAGAATTTAAAGGATTTTAAAGATTATATAGTGTTTTTTTTAAAGATTCTGAGAAATTCTAAAGAATTTCGTAGGATTATAAAAGATTTCAAGAGATTACAAATTTGATCAAAATTTCAAATGATTTCGTTAGTTTTCAGAATATTTCGAGAAATTTTTATGTTATTCACAAAATGTTGAGGAATTTTGCAATATTTGAGGGATTCATACGATTTCAAAAAAAATAAAATGATTTTGTAACATTATAAGTATTTTCTATAGATTTCAAGGGATTTAAACAAATCGAAGAGTTTTCCAGAGATTCCGTAGGATTTCAACTGAATTCAAGGGTTTTTAATAGATTCTAGTGGATTTCAAAACCTGTAGGGTATTTTAAAAGATTTCAATAGATTAGTTTATTTTTATTATTTTTGTTAGTTCTTTATCAAATGTTATGTGATTTTACAGGATTTTATCATTTTTTAAGGAATTTTGAAAGATCTTACAGATTTCAAGGTTTTTTTACGGGATTTCACTTGATTTTTGTGGAAATGCCAGGAATTTCACAAGATTTCATGAATTTTATACATTAAAGGAATTTCAAAGGATTTTAAGGAGTTTAGGATATTATAAAAGTTTCTGAGAAATTTTAACGAGATTACAAAATTTGGAAGGTTTCCTAGAGAATTTCGTAGGATTTCAGAAACTTTCGAAGGATTTTAAAGAGGCATCTAAGATATCAACGATATTTCAAGGATTGTAAGGGATTCCGGACTACATTATTATTTTAGAGAATTTTTATTTCTTGAGAATTTATTATTTTAGAGTAATAAATGAAATGAAGTCAAATTTCAGGGGACTCTTAGGAATTTATATTGATTTATAGATATTTCTATGGATTTCTATGGGATTTTGTGGGGTCTCAAAGGATTTCAAAAATGTAAACATTTTTAAGAGTTTTGAACGAGATTAAACTATTAAAGATTTCAACATGTTTTACGGAATATCGAAAGTTTTGTAATATTTCAGAAAATTTAAAAGATTTTATTGAATTTTTACTTAATTTCCAAAACTTTAAGCAATTTTACATTATTTGAGGGATTCATCCTTCTAAAATTCAAGAAATTTTTACAGAAGTGGCTGATTCGATTTTGGTGAAGTGTCTAAGCCTAAGGATTTCACAAGATTTAAGAAATTTTATCAATTCCAAGGGATTTCAAATTTTTTAAAAGATTTTGGGATATTCTAAATGCAGGATATCAATGATAGTAAAAAAATTTCAAGGGATTCCATCCGATGTCTAGAGAACTTTTATTCAGGGAATAAATTTAATTACATTTTAAAGTAATTTTAGGGATTTACAAGGATTTTTGTGGGTTTCTAGGTATTTCATGATATTGATGGGATTCATAAGATTTCAAAAGAAGTTATCAGATTTCAAGGGATTTCTATGGATTTTAAATGATTTTAATGATTCGAAGGGATTTAAAAAGGTTGACAAGTTTTTTTAGAAACTTTTAGAAGGTATCAACAGTTCAGGGGTTTTTAAAGGACTTCATAGAATTTCAAAGCTTTTAGGATATTTTAAAAGATTTGAAAAGATCGCACGCGATTTTATGGAGATATCTATGGTATACCAGATTTACAAAAAAGTGAAAACCTCGATTAAAAATTCAAAAAATTGAAGGACACTATGATACTTTATATTTTTCAAATTTTATGCTACTATTGACACTCTTTTGCATTTCTCAAATGCGTCCGATGTCTGTAATCCTTTTAAAACATAAGTTGTACTTTGAAGGTAAATAGATAAGAGTGGTTAAAATTCTCAAGCCATCAAAGGAAGCTCAATTAAAAAAAATTCTTGGCATTAAGTGGCAATTAGTATCTTTAAGTATGCTGTTTCACACAAACAAGTTCTCTGATAAGTTAACGATGGCTTTGAATAATCCAGTATTCTTCAAGATGATCCTGCTTCACCCTAAAAATTAATTAACTTCTAGGTGTCATAAAATGTGTATCTTATTAGAGATAAGAAAGAGATTTCCAAAGAGCTGTCTATTTTACCTTATCCTAAGGAGATTGAGACGTTTTTTACTTAAAGCTTTTTGTAGAAATAGTCGTAAACTTGAACAGGCTTCCTAACAAATTATATGCAAATCGTGTTGTATAGATTGTGAACGTTAGTCGTCCTAGCAGAAGATTAGGATCGTCGTAGCTTCGTTCTTTATTCATAAGATGGGACGTTCCAGTTTGCGACTACTATCGTCAACTTTACCCTCAACCCTTGTTCCTTCTAATTTGTAATGCGAAATTGAAGTAGCTTTTCTGCAGTCTAGAACTCTAAAGTCTACAGTCTCTAGGAAGGTAAATTCTTCTTCGAAGAACGTTGAGTTCAATTTATACACAGAAAAGAATGATTAGTTGGGCCACCAATAGTTTGTAAGATACGGACCTGCTATTTTACTAGTTGGCACAACCACTTTTCAATTTTCAATTATTACCAGCGGAAGGTTTGACGCCAAGGATGATTGTGTACGTTCGATGGATATGTCGAATATCTGCCTTCGAGCTATACTGTCGAAGAACCGGCTGAACTCGGGAGGGGGTTTTCTGCAGTTTTCCTCTCCCCTGGCCACACTTCCAGGAAAATTTTAATACTTCTAATAAAGTCGGATGCAGCTGCGGGGTATCGCTGGTTGTGATTATATTCATACAGTGGGGTTTTGAAATAAAACACATAGTATAATAGTTTTTTAGCCGCAGTGCTATGGGACATAAATGCACTAGCCTGACAAGACAATAATAATAATCTTACGAACTAAATAGTTGGACCAACAAAACATTTTTTTCAGTGTATGGCAACAAATTATCAATACTATTTCGAAAAAAATTACACTAAAGGCACTATTTTCTCACAATTATCCGCTAATTAGCTAACATAATATGTGCACCATCTGAAAGAATCACAACATTCCGGAAAATTGTCTCAATAGTTGATTAGGGGCCGTGCATAATTTAGGTACAAAAATATTAATTATCTACCCAAAAACATAAATTATCAGCAAAATACATAAATTTTCAACAAAATAGTTGAATTTCAAACTAAGAATATTAACGTTCTACCAATAAAGAAGAATGTTCAACTAAGAAGATTAGTTTTCTACAAAAATTAAAAAATTACGTAAATTTTCAAATAAATATATAGTATGAAAAATGACTGTAATGTAAGTTCAAATTTGATTTGATTATTAGTTCATATTTTCTTCGTTTCTGAATGTTTTTAACTAAATAGTTGAATTTTATATCAAATTGTTGCATTTTCAAGCCTAAAAGAACAATTTTTCTATAAAACAGTTGAATTTTCAATCGAAGAATATGAAGTTTCAAGAAAAACGTTAATTTACATCCAATCAGTTAAATATTCCATAAAATAGTTAAATTTTCTGTTAAAAAAATTAATTTTTAACCAAAAAAAAAAGCTTTTAAGAAAATAGTTCAACTTTCAACCAAGGAGTTTAATTTTCAACCTCAAAAGTTGAATTTTCAACGAAAAAGGGTTTCATTGTTATTTCAACAAAAAAGATTTTAATTTAAAATAAATAACAGTTGTATTCCACCAAAAAATAATAATCTTTAACAAAATACTTGATTATTAACCATAACATTTGTTTTCTAACCAAAATGTAGAATTTTCAACAACATTGTTAAATTTTCAACTAAGTAGTTCGAAAAATGAATATTATGTTAGTCCAAAATTTATTTAATTACTTTATAGTTTATACTTTTTTTCGTTTCTAAAATTCGTAACTTAGTGGGTGTATTTTTGAACCAAAAATGTAAGTTTTTAACCAAAAGTGAATTTGATAAATTTTCATTAACTTAAAATGACGAATTTTCAACCAAAAATATAATACTTGATATTTCAAAAAGAAAAGATTTTAAATAATGAAGAAATAATTGTATTTAACCAACAAATACGATTTTTTAACAAAATATTTTATTTTTAACGAAAAAAAAGGATTTTCTACTAAAAAAAAACAAACAAATAATTCAATTTTATACCAAATGGTCAAATTTTTAAGCGGAAACTACGATTTTCAAAAAAAAAAGTTGAATTTTGAAGAAACAAGTTAATTTTCAACCGAAACAGATTATATGAGTATTTATCTAAATATCTGAATTTCCAGTTTGAAAAAATTGTTTGTCAAGAAAGAAAAAGACGTTCAATCAAATTGTTGAATTTTAAAGCCTAAAAGACGAATATTCTACAAAATTGTCGGATTTTGAACAAAATATTTCAATTTTCAACCAAAAGAGATGAATTCTCAATCAGATATTTAATATTAGACTTTGCAATCAAAAAGATTGAACTCTGAATAAAAAATAGTTGGTTTTTCTTATTGGGTTCTAATTCAGATAGAATTAAAAGTAGAAAAATGAGAAAAAGGGGTAAGACTGATATTTTAAATAAATATTGAAGTTCATTTTTAATACTTGAAAAACTTGATGATGCTATTTTTAAAATTTGTGACACTATTTATACTATTTTTATCTCTGAAGTGAATCCGAGCCCTATAATTTAGACATCTTTTGGAAGAATCCTCATCTAAAAACTTTCTACTGAAATTATCGACATTAATTTCCACTTCTCTAGAATATCAATTGATATAATTTCAATTTGTGTTGCCTTTGTTTTCATCGATTCTATTTTCATTTAAAGGTAGGTCTGTTTCTAGATTCTCTTAAGGTAAAATCGTATTCTTACGTATGAAAATAACAGAGGGTTGTAGAACATTGTCCTACCTTTAATTATGATTATTCATTCATGCCTATCCCTTTCTATCTCGTACTGTTCATGAGAATACACAGCTGGTTATAGGACAAACCCAAGATTATGTGGAAGGAAATTCTCAAAGCGCGATGAATAATAAATGTCTTCATAAATATCGAACTTATGTTTCTCCTAACAATGGGATTTTGGGAAACTAATAATGGGTGATGAAGTTGTCTAAATGTTAGGAGCTAATGACTACTAATTCCTCCTTGGGGAATTTATTACGCTTAGAACATTCAGTTAGGATCGAAATGAAATCCACCTTCTCATGAATAATTTTATGCATCGAAATCAGAGCATGAAAAAAATCAAAATTAGATTACATTACGTAACAAAAAAAGAGGGATAAAAGGGAAAGAGTCAAGCAAAACCAACCGCTCACTCTTTCCTTACTATTCTTTTTCTCGTATTTTTCATACTACTAGGGACGACCATGTTTCGAGGCCAATTTTGACCTCATTAGGGATTATTTATAGGAAAACTTTCTATTATGAGGAGGTCTAAATTGTCCTCGAAACATGGTGGTCCTTATCAGAGATTATTTATAGGAAAACTTCCTATGATCAGGAGGTCTAAATTGGCCTCAAAACATGTTGGTCTCCATCAGTGAAAACTTCTTATAAATAATTCCTGATGAGGTCTAAATTGGCCTCAAAACATGTTCCTCCTCATCAGGGATTATTTTTAGGACAACTTCCTAGAAATATGATCAGGAGGTCTAAATTGGCCTCAAAACATGTTCGCCTCCATCAGTGATTATTTATAGGAAAACTTCCTATAAATAATTCCTGATGAGGTCTAAATTGGCCTCAAAACATGTTGGTCCTCACCAGGGATTATTTGTAGGAAAACTTCCTATAAATATGATGAGATTTAAATTGTCCTCGAAAGATGTTAGAACTCATCAGAGATTATTTATAGGAAAGCTTCCTATAAATAATTCCTGATCCGAGGGTCTAAATTGGCCTCAAAACATGTTGGTCCTCATCAGGTATTATTTGTAGGAAAACTTCCTATAAATATGATTAGGAGGTCTAAATTGGCCTCAAAACATGTTGATTTATTCATTTTCTTGAAATATTGAAGTTCTGACTTTAGAATCTCTCTTTAATTTAATTTGCGATTTATTAATAAAATATTATTTGGATTTAAATGATCTGGAAAAGTAGAAAATTCACCACGTGCAGCGCCTACGCAGTATCAGCCGCTTAGTAATTCTGAAGTTTCATTGATCAAGGGTTAAGTGCTTTTGCGACACCACTTAACCCCAAAATGACCCGAGTAGAATTTGCGTTACGTCGAACTACATTTGCACAGTGGGATTACTTCACTTGCAACGTCTTTCATTCAGTGCTTTAACGATTTATTGGAAGTTCTAAATAATTTAACTGCTCTGATTTTTAGATCTGATAAAATTTGTTTTATTGCATGAAATTTCAATCCAAAGACCGATATTTTTTCAAAAGTCAGGGAATTTCTATAAGAAGCATGATAAATAACTGTCAAGTATAATAAATTTGAAATTTTTTAATTATAATTGAGGGTTGAAATACTTTGTCAGACCATCATTTTTTTTAAGTTTAAAGATTACAGTCGAAAATTCAGCTCTTTTTGGGTGAAAGATTGAGTATTTTCTTGAAAATTAATTTTTGTTAGTTGAAGATTCACCTTTATTGTTGAAAATGTATCTCTATGGTTGAAAGTTTAACTATTTTGTTATATTTGTTGAAAAAAACATTTGTTTGAACATTCTTGTATATTTTGATGAAAATTCGTCTTTTTTGTAGAAAAATAATCTTCTTGGTTGAAAATTCACCTTTGGTTTTAAAATTCACCTCTTTTAGTAGAAATTTAATCTTTTTTTGTTGTTGAAATATCAGCTATTACATTTTTTGTATATAATTAATCTTTTTGTTAAAAAATCAACTTTTTTTTTATTCGATCATTCGGTTGAAAATTGAACTGTTTGGTTAAAAGTTAAACTATTTTGTTAAAAAATTTTCTCGTGTGCCTAAAAGTTGAACTGTATGGTGGTAAGTGCAACTGTTTGATTAAAAATGATTTTTTTTTTGTTAAGAATGTGTATTTTGTGTCAGCACTGTTTCATCAATATTTTTTGTTTTCATTTTAGCAATTTTTATATAGGTTGATATTAAAATTAGTTTAATTTGGAAGAAATTAAATTCAAAAAGCTTATAATATTATAGGAATCAAATTTTCAAGTCTTATAATTCCTAGAATAGTAGATTTTCAAGATAATTTCAAAATAGCACGAAGAAAGCTGCCTGAATGAAAAATTGCATTAGGCATTTGTTGATGTAAGTCTTTGGACTGAAAAAATCTTAATTTCATTGAAATGAAGTTCATAGGCCATTGAATTAAAAAGACGGTCATATTCCAAAGTCTTGAAATTAACAAACTACACGTAGTTGAAAGTCTTGCAAAGTAGAAGCGGTGAAATATATCAAGGAAATTCGGAAGCAATATTTTCATTAAATTAAGCTCAAGGCAATCAACCTTAAAAATTTTCCGTTATTTTTCTTCCAAAATAGAAAAAAAAAATCCTTTTTTTGGAAGAATGAAATATGAATTTAAAAAATCAGAAATTCAATTCCTAGAATCTCTATTTTATTTATTTTGAAAGGATTATTTTTAAAAGAAATTTTGATTTCAAATGCAATCAAGTTATAAGCATTTCAGTTTAGAAGCGGCTAAATTTAAAAGCCGATAAATTTAAAGAGTCATTATATTTTTTTAAACTAATTTTGGAAGCCCTTTTTTTAAATCTTGCACACAAAACAAACTGAATTAAGCTTGTGTAGACTTTTCTAAAATTACCAAAAAACTAGATGATTTTCAAAGAAGTAATTAAAATTTTAGAGTGAAACTTGGAAGAAGTTAACACGATATTAAAAATATTTTTCCAACTCGAAACATCCGGTCTGATCTTCCAAAATTTGCAAATTCATGAGCGCGATGAAACCGGACACGCGTGTTGTGACAGATGTGTTCAGGGTTTCTATATTTAGTTGACACGTACCCATCAGAGACGCGTGTCAAATAAATATGCTGCTTCCGGTTAAACGTTTGCTGACACCGATTGAATAACTGTCTGACTGTCCATTAAACTTTCCACTTAAAATGCTCCCTTCTTAGAAGTGAATCCCTTAAAGAACACTCTTGTCTGCATTATCAGACCCGAAGAAAAATCTTTTCCTTAAAAAATTGCCCGGAAGAAAGACACATTATAAAAATTAAAATAAGCGAATTAAAGAATTATTTCCAAGGAGATGAAAAGTAGCTCTGAATAAAAAAAACGTTGTTTAACAAAGGACAGTTTAGAACTGGATATTTTTTTTGCAATTTAAATTTCGCGCCTCAACGAAAACTTGTCAGCCTTGAACGTAACCTCTAATTTTCAGTACACTCTGGCGCCAAATTTAAATTGCAAGATTTGTTTTTTCAAGGACAGCTATATCAGGGTGTTTTCTCACTTGGAAAACCTGGAAATGCCAGTGAATTTGGTTGATCATGGAAAGTCAAGTAGAAGGCAGGGAATTTTTATTAAAATCAAGAATTTTTTTCGAGTATGCTTAAATTTGTTTTAATAATTGTGATATTAAATTAAATAGCCTGATTTTTTTATTAATTTGTAAAGGTAAATTTATAGTACTGGATTTATCCGTATTTAAATGAAACTTCTTTTGATCATTTTCACTAATCTCAGGAAAGTATATTTTACTGAAAATATTAATGAGTTAAACATGTATTGAATTGTAAGTACTGAAAATTCATTCATGAAATTAATTAAAAAATTTGTTCGAATTAATGATCAAATTCATGGACTTTAGAATCAAATTTAAATTAAATTGAATTCAAACATTTTTATTCAGTATTAAAAAATTAATTAACAAAAAATTTCGAAAGAAAAATATCGTTATTTAATTCACGTGTTGTGAAAAATAATATTTCTACACATTTTGATATTTATAAGAACTAAAGAAAATTATTCATGATAAACTCGCGAAATTATTGATAATGAATGAATTAAGAAAAATGTTATTTGGAAACATCTAGAAATACCTGGAAAATTCTTGGAATTGTCAAGGATTTTTTTTCGGAATTTGAGTAAACACACTGTGACGGGATTTTAAAATATTTAAAGGATTTTTTGTAGAATATAACGGATATCATGTGATTTCCCTATTTTTCAAAAATTTCCGAAGATTGCAAGGGATGCCAAGAATATTAAAGAATTTCTAGGGGGTTTTCATGATTTCAAAATATTTCAGGCAATTTTCGAAAAGAATTACAATTCTGGATTGGAATAGGGAATTTTTCAAAAGAATTATAATTCTTACTTGGAACAGGTTATGGTTGAAAATTAACTTAATTATTGAAAATTCATATTTTGGGTCGAAAATTCAACTGTTTCAAAGAAGATTCGTATTTTATCCTTAAAGTTAACAATTTGAATGAACTTTTTTTTCTTTCTTGACTGAAAAGTATTTATTGAAAATTCATCTTTTTGGTTAGAAAATTCATCCTTTTACTTGAAAATTCAACTTGGTAGGTCGAAAATTGAAGTACTTGCTTAAAAATTCAACTATTTTGTTGAAAATTCCTCTATTTGGACAGAAAATTCTTCATTTTCAATTTTAAATTCCTCTTTTTTGTTGGAAATTAAATTTTTGGTCTAAAAAGTAAAATTATTTTTTTTTTGAAAATGCAAATGTTTTTGATTAAACTTTAATTTGTTTGTTTGATGCTAATTCGACTATTTTTTTAATGTCAAATTATTGTTTCTTCTTCATGGAAGATTCTATGTTAAAAATGTTATAAGATTAAAATTCTTGTCTTCGAATATTAATGGTCAGGGAAAATAAAAAATTGGTGAGGGGGAATTGAGGGCATTTTGAAAATGAAGTTTTCCGGCCACCCTGTAACGTCTAATTTATTCTACGTTCACTCGGGCGCCAAATTCAAATAGTCATTTTTTTTAACTGCTGTATATTGAATGAAAGACTCTATAAAAATTAAAATAATATATTTACCAATAAAACAAAATCGTTTTTCAATTAATTGAAGTGTTTCCTTCTATGAAATTTTGAATTGCACAATCTAGCACTGAGAAAAGAAAGAACTTCCTTAAAGGATGTCAACTCGATTGCAAACACTATCAGTAATATATTTAGCATCTTGTCTTTTTTTCTCAGCCAATTGTTAGTCTAATCACACTTGTTTCTCTTTATGTTTCAGGTACGTGTCAGCACTCTCATGCATTATTCCTGAAAACAATGTATCGTAAGTCATTGTTTTTTTCTATTTTGGCCCAGCCTTGCTGGTCGTTTCATCTGACTGAAAATCTGAAAGAGAGTAAGAGAGACAGTATGTGCTGAATAGAAGGTGAAAACGGTCTGTTGAAAATCGTCACGCGTTACTATTCCTCTTTGCACTGCTCACTCCACACAGTACTGAGTGCATGTTGTCGGGTACAAGTACAAAGTATTAAGCTTTGTTCATGCCATTAGTCGCGCCATGGCACGGCGCGCATACGTTAACTGCAATGTATACAGTATATATGATGGCACACATTGGTCGATTTGCATCGTATGTTCACTGCATCCTGGCAATTAGCTGTCGTTAGTTTAGAGCAAAACCGTCAGATAGAGGCCAACAATCCAATGGATTATATGACCAGTCACAAATTGAGTAACCTCGAGAGGAGGACCTTTTGAAAAATTATTACTTTGCCATTTAGTTCTGAGATTTATTCGCTTCGGAGGATTCCATTTCGTGTGCAGGTCGTTAGGGTCATTCATTTATCTGGCGTTTTATCATTTATGGGATTTATTGAGGATTTAAGAGGATTTTCTATACTACGATTGATCAGGGGAGAGATTCAGAGGATGGGTGTTCTTGGGATACATTTAATCAAGATTTGCAATGATTTCATATTTAAATTATGAAGCTTTTCAATGTCAGAAACTTGTTACTTCTAAGATTATTCACAAGGTGGTCTCGCTTAACCGGGAAATGACCGGGAATTTTTCCAAATTTTTAGAAGAAAAATCTATTCAATTACTGGAAATGTCACAAATTTCATATTACATGATGATATAACTTTTTGAGAAATTATGTCTTTTTTCAGTTTGAGGTTCAATTGTTAACCTTTTCAATTATGATATCGCTTAGTTTACGATGCGTATGTCTACAATCTTTTACTTGGAAGATTCTCCATTTTTAGGCTTAAAATTTTGATTTAATAGTAGGTATATTGTGTACCTAGAAGGCAAACTCGAGTCTTTCTACCCGAGCGTTAGTTTGCAATAACGAGGTGCAGACGAGCACGTTTTTGCAATAACGAAGCGTAGTCGAGCACGTGTTTGCAATGCTCGGCTTCGACTCGTTATTGCCAACTGACGATCGGATAAAGACTGTTTGCCTCCTAGCCACACAATATACTTCTAAAATACATTTTTGAAGACTTAAACAATTAAAAATAAAACTTTTTAAAATAAAAAATTTTTCATTAGAAACTTTTTTAGTTGATCAACTGTAAATACAAATTAATTAATTATTTTAAAAGTTTAATTGTACTTAAGTATTAAAAAGTGAACAATTTTCAGATTTTAGAAGATGATTCTGAATCCGCTCAAAATGGTATAACTTGAAATTAAGAGGTTCGTAATTAAGCGTTTTGATTCAATTTCAAATTCCATTCAGATATTGTTTCAGTCTAATATATTGTATTTTTAACCCATCAATGTCAATTTTTTTAACTAAAAAAAAAAAAAATTATTTAATTAGTAGCATTGGACTGTTCATTTAAAAATAGCAATCATAAATCAAATATTCCAAAGCGAACAATTTGAAAATTAATTGCTTCAAAATAGAAGCCCTTGAATCGTTAAAATTACAAAGAGCTGAATTTAAACTTTGAACGTTATAACTTTAATTGTCGTATTTAAAAAAATTTTTATTTGTGAGTGAAATTTTTGAATTGTGATGTATAAATAACAATTGAACACTAACTAATTCAGAAAAGAGTCGATTAAGTCAAAGAGAAATCTAGAAGAAATTTAGAAGAAGAAAATTTTTATATTGAAAAGGTAATTATATGTGAATATCTCAAAATATTTCAAAACAAGAATTAAAAAAATTAATAAATGCACATTTTTAATTGACATTCCGAATTGTAATTCAAATTTAAAGTGTTTGAAATTAAATTCAATAATTTTAATTGTGAGCATTTGAAATTAAACAATTCCAAATTAAATAAATTTAGACTGTAACGTTCAAATAAGTGCGACTTCATATTAAAATCGATTTCCATGACGTTTAAAACTTACGAAAAATAATTATTTTAACAATAGTTTTTGTGAATCAATTTTTTCTTACTGTCGCTTCTTACCAGTTTTTTGAAAATGGTTGAATTTGAATAAATAATGGCTTGTTTTTTCGATATTAACATTCCCTACAACTCTGCTGTTTGTATGTAGTTTCAAAAATAAGTAAATAATCTATAATTATAGTTATTCGTTTTAAACAAATTTTTAGCCGAAAAAAATTACTTTTGAAACTGTAAATAGTAGTATGAAAATTCAACCATTTTTCAAAAATTAGTAAGGAGTGGTAGTAAGGGATCGTACATATATTACGTAATGTGTACGACCCCTAAGCTAAAATTCAATTTCAAGACACATTGTTGAAATTTTTTTTTGTAAGTTTGAAAATAAGCAAATTTAATTGAACATCTAAAATTTAACAATTTCTTGTTGTACATTAAAAATCGGACAATTTCAAAGTACAAGGTCTCAAAATTGAAAAATGTTAAAATAAATCAGTTTCTAATCCAAGAATTTATAGTTTAACAATTTCTGAATATACATTCTTCAAAAATTTAAAAATTGTTATCATAGGGCTTGATGAATAACAAATTCTAATACAAAAGCATTTATCTTTGAAAATGAACAAATATTTAATTTAAGATTTACAAAAAAGTTATTAAAAATATAAAAAGAATAGAATTTAAATATCTTTCGGTTTGAAAATAGTTCAGATTGCAAATACTTTCAAATTAAAAAATATATATGTATATAAATGGTTCGAATTTTAAAAGGAAAGAAAATTAAAATTAAACATTGGAACAGAAAATTGAAATTCTTCAAATTTGCCGTGGAATCCAATTTGAAGATAGAAAATCCCTAATTTTTCTCTAATGGGTTTAGATTGTGAGGTATGAAATTTTAAAGAAATAGCCTGTAAAAAAATAACTGAAGTTAGCCTAGAAAAGGCCTAGAATTTAAAAAATGAGAATCAGTAGCAGCCCTTGATTCCTGAATTTTTTTAAACTTCTAGTTTCTAAATTAAATATAGAGATCTTGAACCTATCCAACAGAAATTTCCGTTTGGAAAGGCGGCATTGTTGGAACCCGATGAAGGATCTCAAAGCACCGGTTCCGTTTTCTGCATGAAAAAAAAAACTAGTTTTGCCTGAACCCAGTGACCCCAAGAAACATGGCATTTAAATCTGGTTACATTGTCGGTTTGACTATGTGAGTGCAGGTTTAACCAACCCGCTCAAGTATAAAATACCGGTTGACGTTCACACAAGCACGACTCTTGATGCGTTAATGTTCCATTCAAGCAGTGAATCGTGCATAATCAGACATCACCTTGCGCCCTAATGACAGATTAGCGACATGAGAATTTAACTTGTGACATTAATAACCTCTTATTAACGCTAGCAATTACCCAAGATTTGCCTTAAAGACTTAGATTAATTCCCTACTTTTTACTCTTTGGATGATTTAAAATTAGAGTAACAAGTGTGGATCTACTATGCGGTTATCAGTGAGCTTGCGTATTTTTGTGTGATCTATGATATGTGATGACTTTGTGAAGCTCTGCGCCTAGGGTGATTGCTAGAGAGATTGATCAGCGACCTGTGTCGGAGTGGTATTGCGGAACGAACGTGTTGCTTAAATAAGCAACGCGTAAGCGGGTTACGCCTTATGATATAATAATAATAAAACTAAAGTAAGGATCCAGATGTATGACAACGGGTTATGGGTTAATATTTCTCTTGATTTTATAATTGAGATTTTTTCTCCCAAAAATTAGAGGTCCCTTTTTTTTGTAAACTTAGAGACTTTACACTCTTTTCCCTATCCTCCTATTTCCCCCTTTTTAAAAGAGTTCCTGTTTTTTCCCCTCTTTAAAAAAAACATCCCTTTTTTCTCGTTTTTTCGCCTAATTCCAACTAATTTTAGTTGAAAGACTTTTAATTAAAAAGTCTATTAAGTATATCATATTTTAAATTCAGAATTCGACTCTTTTGGTTAAAAATTCCACTATTAGGTTGAAAATTTAATTATTTTGTAGAAAATTCAACTATTTTGCTTAAAAGTCATCTTTTTTGTCGAGAACCCAACAGTTTTATTGAACAATCTTCTTTTTGTAACGAAAATTTGTCCTTTTGGACTGAAAATTTATCTTTTTTGCTCGAAAGTTAATTCTTTTTAATTGAAAATTCTAGTATTTACTTAAAAATTCATTTTTTTTCTTGAAACTTGTACTACTTAGTTTAAAATTTAATTATTTTCTGTGAAAATACAACTATGTAGTTAAAGAGTCGTCTTTTTTTTTTTAATTAAAAAATTCACCTACTTGGTTCAAACTTGAACTGATTTGTTAAAAATTCTTTTTTTTACTATTAGTTTTTTCTTTTCGTTGAAAATAAATTGATTTAAATTTTTGTTGAGCCTAAAGAAAATGCAACTATTGTGTTAAAAATGCAATATTTATCGACTTGAAATCTTAAAGGTTTCATATTGGATCGAAAATGTCAGATACACATTTTTTTAAAAGAATCGACTCCCCTATTATTCCTTTTTTGCTCTCTTTTAAGAGAAATTTAGGCCGTGAGCTCTGACCTGATTATGAAGATTTTCTACGTTCAAAAAAAATTTCTTGAACCCAAAAAACTTTTTTCTTTGACATACATAAAAATGTGGTTGCATCAAATAAATTTTCATTGATCCAAAAATATATTTGACGGACCCAACCAATTTTTTAAAAATAATTCAACCAAATCTATCAGATCTACCAGAAGATAAGGTTAAAACAACCCAAAAAACTTAGTTGGATCAAGCAAATATATTGTTGTTCATATAATAACCATATTCTATAGTCAAACAAACCAAAATTTTTTTAATTCAACCAAATTGTTTCCTGAGTGAAGAGTTTTTATTACTAATCCATTTTGCATCCATAACAGAGAAGTAAATAGAATGGTAATAGTAATAGATTGGAAAGGGATTGACGTTTCGACAACACGGTGATGTTGAATTCGCCAAAGCCCCGGAAAAATGGTTCACTAGGTGTGAAGAATGACAGAAAGCCGATGAAATGTGGAAGATATATTCAGGTCGTTACGAGGATCATTGTCGAGCGTAAAATCGAAAATCGAGATTCGCTGCCGCGTTCACCATGGCGAAGGGGTTGGAAGGGGTAGGTGCTGCTGCTGCTGCTGCTGAAAAGGGAGGGTGCTCTCTCATTCGCACCACCAACCCCGTAATCGCGGTTAATTAACGACCAGGCGTTAACGAGGCTGCCGATTGCTAGACAGCAGCTTCGAGCAGACGAGCGTGCACGATTACACTAGCCCCGACTCGCAGCTCGCTCTTCCGGTTCACTACCCCCATTAGTTTATCATCATCTCTCCAAGTTCTTACCTCACCTACTACTTCAAATCTCTTCACTGATCTCCAACTTCCCTCACTTTCAATCGGAAAAAAATATACGATTAGATATCTTCGACATTTGTTTTTCTAATCCATTTTCGTATTAATCTGTTTTTGGGGCAGAGACCCTTATAGAAAATATATAAACCCGGGCAGAGGTTCTACGAGGCTCGAAACGAGATTCGAGAGGAGGCGAGATTCGAAACAAGATTCGATACGTGGCGAGATTTGAGACGAGATTCGAGACAAAATATGAAAGACTTAATAGGCTACGAACCCCTTTTTTGTAGGTGCATGTCGCCTCCTTTGACTAATTTTTTATGTATTTTTCTACGTGAACTCTAAGAAATCCATACGATTTTTTGCGTTTTGTTTCTAATTCCAGGTGACTAATGCGACATTTTAAAGCTTACTTAGTTGAGTCGATGCCTGCAAATTTCAAAATGTGAATCTTCTTTATGTGGAGGTAGATTTTACTTGAATTCGCTTTGAATTTTAATGACTAAAAATTCTATTTTGTCTTTGAAAATTTCGACCGCCTTTATAATTTAATTACTTCCTTTAAACAGAAAAATCTTCTCGACCTCTATTATCCGAAAAAATCCTTGAGCAAGATAAATACCCTCCAATGCTTACAACAAATCCTTTCTTCACAAGAAAAGTGGCGATAAACTCTCTCATCAAAAAGCAAACGTGTCCTTCCTCTGTTTATCTTCCCGATTCCTTTCTCCTTTACTCGAGTCCTCGTTGTCTTAAACCCCTTTCTCTCGTGGCTTTTAAATCTTGCTCGATCTGTGTTTCACCCTCTTTTTTTTATTTTTTTTATTTTCTTCTCGACGAAGTAGCAGCTGCTAGTTTTTCATCAGGATTGAGCGAAGAGAAGAGAAAAGGTGAGGGTGACTGTTGAAAGGGATGAGAGACGTTTTGTGGAGTGGGATGGAAACCAACGAGATAAGTCCGACTCTGGCGCTTTATTAAAAATGCCTTTTAAAAGCAGAGAAGATGTAGTGAGAGCGAAAACGAGAAAAAGGAAAAGGGGAAACTAGGGGTTGGAAAGGATAATACCAAGGATCGCGAGGGTGGATGCTTGCTTCGAGTTCGCAAGAAGAATTCTTCTCAATCTGTCTCTTTGGGGATTAATCTCACAAAATGGCGCGGTTGGATCTCGTACTTCCTACTTAGTCTGAAAACCACCCCGTCGAATACGGATAAGACATTATTAGACTGTATTAAAATTCGGCCCTCGGGCTAAAATGCAAAATTGTCTGCCTCTCTTCCTTCCTTCCTGGAAACCCTTTTTATCTTCCACCCTTGTACTCCATTGTTCCGGTCGCCTAGCTTGGAAGTCTAAATAGAGATTAAGAAAATATTGACTTTTTTAAAATTGCAAAAAAGTCTGTCTGAATTCATGAATCACGCCAGAATGAAATATTAATTAGTTTGAAAGATTGAAATTCAGAAGAGATTGACGCGGTTTAAACTTCGCGCCAAAATAACGTAGCATATTTTAAGGTAACTTCTAATTAGAACTCTATTGGGGTGCGAAATTCAAATGGAAAAACTTCATTTTTGTCCCGGAGTAGAAAAGATTTTTCTTCGAACCATTCTTTCTGATAACTCTACGATGCGGAGACAAAAAATAATTTTTGTTAGTGAAACTTTTGGGGAAGTTTTTGTCTACAACAAAAGTGTTTTCACCCCCATCATAACTACAAATGAAAAACTTAATTTTTGATATGCCTTATTGAGCACTGACTGGAAGTGTAAGCAGTTACTGTTTTCAGGAAGTAGCTGTAATTAGTTTTTTTTTTGGGTACTTTCCCAACACTGCATCTAATTTTAAGTGATCCTAAACTCTGATAATAATGATTGTTATGTTGATCTAACATGAATAGAAGTTTTTGAATTTTTGAAAATTAATTAAAGTCTTTATTGCACTTGCAGAACAAATTGAAGAGGGTGGCAGCGGTGGGACGTAACATAGTTGATTTTTAATATAAATGTGTACCTTCCATTGTTTAAAGTATTTATTACACTTGCAGTCAAAATTGAAAAAAAGGTGGCAGCGGTGGGATGTAACTTAGCTTGATTTTCAACTTAAAGCCAAATAGATTAGTTATGACATAAATTTTCCAATTTAAAGAAACATAGATTCTTCAATGTGGACAAAGTAAATGAACGAATTTGAGGATTATTTTTTATTATACTCCAATTCCTTTTCTTGATTGTGGAAATTAATATAGAGAGGATTTTACTCGAGGAAATTCTTGTCTTTTATTTTCTTATTTTCTGTTCGGTTTTCTTATTTTCTTTGCTCTTTTCTCTAGACTCTAGAGTTCAAGAAAAACATCTTGGGTAATCGAAACTGTCAAGCATCGATGACAGTATTGATTCCTCGACCTCGGGGCACTTGTTTAACCTATCTCTTCCGGGTCGCTTTCTTATCGGGTGAGAGACGACAGCTTTTCAGGTTTCAGTTTCCTTCTCACATTTGCTCTTCTGCTATCCTCGTACTGAGATAAGCACAAGTGCTGATGTCAAAAGTTTATCCCATGAATGCACGTGTTCTGGTTTATTCCGAAAAGAAAGCTCGGTTTTTTAAATTATCTAAAGAATGTAATTTCATTAGGAAATTGTGCCTTATCTCACAGGGTTGCTACAGCTCAGGAGATTTTGGAGATTCAGGGAATTCAAAACTGGTCAGGGAATTAGGGAAAACCTGAGCCGGGAAATTTTCGATAAACTGAAGTTGAATTCTTGGGGGCATCCACAAATTGCGTAAGGCGCTTTTCTGCCCCCCCCCCCCCACACACAAAATCTCAATACGATTTTGTAAACTTAGGAGACGAAAATACGTATCAATTCTGTTCATTAAATAAATGTGGAACCTTAATGAAATTATATTTAGAAAACAATATGTGTCAATAACAAGTAAGTCTTCCAAACGTATAATTTTATTCGTTTTTATTTGATAATTTTTCTGGTTGAGAATTCATCCTGTGTTTATATATTTTATTATTTTGTTGAAAATGTATCTTTTTGGGTGGAAAATTCAACTGTTCTTTCAAATTAAGTTCGGTGTTGAAAATTCATATTTTCGATAAAAAAATTCAAGTGATTTGTAGATAATTCGTTTGTTTGGCACCAAATTCCAATCTTTTTGGGAAGACATTTTTGTCTTTATTGACTATTTTGTTATGACAATTGGTTTTTAAATACAAATTTAAATTATTTGAACTGAAAATTTAACTTTATTGTTTTTTGTTTTGATAAAAAGTTTATTTTCTTGGTTGCACATTTATATTTTTTATTGAAAATTTAAGTATTTTGTTGAAAGTTTTTTTTCAATGAAAATTAATTTTTTAACTGAAAGTTCTACTATTCAGCTAAAAATTCGTCTTTTCAGTTCAAAATTAATTTTTTAAAACTTATAATTGATCTTTCTTGGTTGAAAGCCAATGAGTTTTGTTAAAAATTAGGCTTTCTTGGTAAAAGATAGGGTTGGTTGAAAATTCATTTATTTTGTTGAAAATACGATACTTTTGAGTGGTACCATACACTCAACTCCCGAGAAAAGAACCCCCGGTTTAATAATTGCTATAAGGAGCCCGCTGGGTCGAGAGACGGAGCAACCAGCAGCGTAGCGACAAAAGGTCAGTGAACTGAAACGCACGCACGTCTGGTGCCTAATAGGTTCCACACCCCTGACTATTCACGTTCAGATTCCCCCGATTAGGATCAAGGCAACTTGTAAGCCATCCCTGAAACCGTTCTTATATCGGGAGTTGAGTGTATGTAGATTTAATTTTTTTTTTATAGTAAACTTTTTTCTTATGTAATATCTTCCAATCTATATGTGTGTAAGGTTTATTTTTATACATGAAAGAAAAATTTATAACATTCAGGGAGTGAAAAATTGGTTAGAGAAATCTCAGGGGAAAGTCAGAGAATATCGGAATTAGTATTTTGTAGCAACCCTGTCCAATGATGCGATAATAATTCGAACCTAAATTGAATTATTCTAGTGAAAGATCTGAGGTTATCAGTCTTCAGCAGACTAAGCTCCACTTTGAATAATTTTTCCTTTTCCAGGGAAATAATATCCACTTATCGAGCAATTTAAATTCGAATATTCAAACAGTAATCTCTTGTCTGGTAAATCCTCTTGTAAAAAATATGCGCAATAGCCAGAAATGCGTGGATCAAGTACGTATATAGCCCCAGTGGTTCGACATTGACGTTCTCATTGGACAGGAACCAGGAGCCAAGCAGGGTTTAGGAGGGCCATAGAAAGGAAATTGGAGGCTTCGCGGGAAATATTGCCCTCTCGAACCTCTCGAGTTATCCAGTGCTTCCGAGGCAAGGGTAGGGTGGATTTTGCGATTGGGGTGAGTCTGAAACAGGTTGGTGTGGGACACCAGCGAGCCCTCTAGGGTCACGTTGAAAAGAAGCCAGATGGACGAGGCAATCTACAATTATCACATCCCTTTCATTATAGAAACCAGTCTTTAATTTTCAATTTCCTGGTTGTCCCCCAAAATCTCAATATTCCCTTCCCATTTCTTTATTGACCCTATCAAGGACGAGCCAAAATGTTTGTGAGAGTTCTCAATAGTTGGGAATCAGCGCGACCCAACGTACTCTGATTGAAGATTTAAAGCATTAAATGTACATTATGACAAAAAAATTGTTTGTATCAGACACAAAATGTTTTCCTGATGAGTTCTCTTTTCACCATGTTGTTGTAAATGTTCACTTTTCCCTTGAATACTAAATAAACTGTATTTTTAAGGGCCATCAGAATAATGATGAAAAAAAAAAATAGTAGTCGACGATCCGTTCTTTTGACCTCGCCAAAGCAAATTTGGCTCTGTGCAAATTCGCTGAGTAAACTCTGGAAGCTTTCACGAGGGAAGTTTAGCTTTATGGAAGATGAGAAGGAGCGAGATGTCTTGAATAAAATATCAGTCGCCCATGTCTCGCCCTATTTACACGCGGAGCGGATCCCTCCCCAATGGATTCTGCCTTTTTACAACCGGCTACATTTCTCTCGGGGCAGATGATTTTTTCTGTGGAGATCCTTTGAGGCGACTTTTCTCTCTTTTGCAAACAAGAGAAGAGATTTAAGACTTTTTATCTTCTTTTTGTTTCTTTTTTTTTTCGCTTTTTCGTCTCAAGCCACACGCTTGACTCCCGGCAAATGCAGCGAGTAAACACTCGGCGACGCCTTCATTACGAAAGTTTAGCTTCCGAGGGCTTTCATTCCCGGACGAGTCGAAACTTACTCGGGACCTTCCGGCCGTCTGTCCCGTCCAACATGGCTGCTTTGCTTTTTTTTTATTTTTTTTATTAAGTTTCTTTTCCGTCCACTTATTCTCCGCAAACGACTTTTCTATTCGGCGGGAAAAGGTTGGAAAGAAAGGCTGGGCAACTGAAACACTTGAGAAACCAGTGGCTTGAGTTAAGTCGAAAAGAGTGATATATGGAGAAAACTGCTGAAGGTTTTGGTATGCTTTTAAACTTTTTTAATTTAGCTTTTTTCCAGTCTTTCGTAACTGCAACTGATTTTGAAAATTCTTCTTAGAAACTGAATTTCCTACTTGTTTTTTTTTCTCTCATTATTTTTGTTGCTTCATTCACCTTCATGGGTGAAGATAGACTTTACACTCTTTCCCCTATTTCCTTCTTTTCCCCTTTTATAAAAGATTCTTCTTTTTCCCTTATTCAGAAACTTCCACCTTTTCTCGTTTTTTTTCGCTGATGGTCATGTGAAGGCAACCTTAACATTTTTTTACGTCGTATTTTTGCGCAACATATTTTTACAGGAAATGAGATATCGAGTTGAAAATTGAGGACACTGAATAAAAATCACGAAGGAACGTTTATCTGATCCTTAATTTTGATAATTATACGAAAAAAAAAATTATTGCTGTTTTTGTAATTATAAAAATTTAGGACCAAATAAACGTTCCTCAGTACTTTTTATTTAGTTTTCCAAATTTTTAACTTTATATCACATTTCTTCTGAATGTAAGTTGCGCGAAAAATTTTTTTTTAGGTTACCTTGAATTGCCTTAAATACGAACTGAATTAAGCAGAAACCAATAAGAAAATGTTTTTGGGCCAATATTTATCTCTTTTGGTTGAAAACTCTACTGTTGTTTGAGGAACAATTAAATTATTCTATTGCAGATTTAACTTTTTTGTTAAAAAGTCATCTTTTTGGCCGAAATTCGACTATTTTGTTAGAAAATTCAACTGAAATCTTTCTTCGTTGAATATTAAAATATTTTTTTGAAAATTCGCGCTTTTTGCATAAATTCAAGTGTTGGTGGTTGAAAATTAAAGTTTTTCTTGCTCTAATCTTAGCTATTACATTTTAGTTAAAAATTCACCTCTTTGGTTGAAGATTCAACTATTTTGTTGAATGTAACTGTTTTTGATTAAAAATATACCTCTTTTTGGTAGAAATATCAACTACTTTGTTAAAAGTTGAATTATACTTTATTTAAAATTTTGTTGTTGTTGAAGATTCATCTCTTTATTTAAAAGTTGAACTATGTTGCTGAAAAGTCGTTCTTTTCGTTCAAAATAAATTAATCTATCTTGGTTGGGGATTCAACTGTTTTGGTGAATATTTTATTATTTTGTTGAAAAATAAACTATTTTTTTAACAGTCATCTTTTTGGTAAAATATTTGACTGTTTTGTTGAAAATTCGTTTTGGATAGAAAATTTGTCCTTTTGGATTAAAAATTCGCACATTGTTAAAAATTAATTTTTTTGTTGGAGATTCATCATCTTTAGTTGAAATTTTATCATCTTGGTTCAAAATTTAATTATTTTGTTGAAAATTATTTTTTTTTGTTATAAATTAATTTTTTTCTGAAAATTTAACTATTCTACTTTTGGTTTAAATTTCATGTTTTTTATTTAAAAATTCAACTATTTAGTCGAAAATTCATGTATGTGTTTAAAAATTATTTTATCAACTTGAAATGTAACTATTCTGTTTTTGGTTGAAAATTGACCTTTTTTAGTTGGAAAATTCATGTACTTTGTAGAAAATTCGTCATTTAGGTAGAAGATTAATCTTCTTGGTTGAAAATTCATCTTTGTAGGATGAAAGTGAAACTATTTTAACCATTTGGTTAAAAATTTCAATATTTTCTTAAAAAATAGACTATTTTTCCAAAAAGTCATATATTTTGGTAAAATATTTGACTCTTTTTGTTGAAAATTCGTCTTTTTGGATAGAAAATTCGTTATTTTTTTTTATTACAAATTTATAATTTTTGTAGAAAAGTCATCTTTTACTGTTGAAAATTAACTAATTTGTTGAAAAATCAATTTTCCTGGTTCAAATTTGAATTGTCTTTTAAAAACTTCATCTTTATGGCTTAACAATTCAAATATTTTGGCGAAAAATTGTACTACTGGGTTGAAATTGGACTTTTTTTTGCTGAAAATTCGTCTTCTGTGGTATAATATTACTGTTCTTGCGGCAAATTTTTTTCTTTTTTTTCTAAATTCATACATTCTGTTGAAAATTCATCTTTGTAGGTTGAAAAAGAGGTCACCAACTATTTTGGTTCTGAATGCAACTGTTTCGTCTGAAATTAATTTTGTTGTTGAAAATGCAACTGTTTTCCAAAACATTCGACTCTTTTTTAGCTTGAAAACTAAAATCTTTTGTTGAAAATTCATTTGTTTTGGTACAAAACCTTTTGTATTGAATTCAGTATGATACCTACATTGATTTTGTTTCAATGAAATTTATTCCTCCATATTATCCCCCTAATTTCGTGAAAAATTACCCTATTTCCCCTGATTTGAGAGCATTTTTAGGGCTCGTGAAGTCTGTGAAGGTATCTACAGTTCTCCCCACACATTTTATTACGACAATATAAATTCGTTGGTCAAAATCCATTCTTATCGGAGGGAATAACACGTCACGAAGGTATTCTAGGGACGTGACAGAAAGTCGCTATCCAATTTCCCCGTGACCGTTAAACTAGCGCGTAAACCGGACCTTAACCACACTTCCTATAACCGGAAGCCAGTGCTAAAGCGAGAACTGAAAAAGGGCGGTACTACCGGTAGCACATTGTAAATTGTTATCTCCTGTAATAAAAGGGAGTAGTTTTGTTACCTCTCTTATAGCCCTCTCTTTCCCATTTTTTTTCTCTTTCTATACTCAAGCTTGATATATATATATATATATATATATATGTATTTTTTTTATTTTCAAATACACCAACATCGTCGCCCGACAAACGTTTTTAGTGCTCATTGGCCTTTAGGCAGAAAGTAATCGGATTATACGAGTCCTGAGGCGAGTCAAAGCTTCTTTTTTTTCACTTTTCTTTTTTTTATCTTTTATTGCAAGAACGATACCTCTTTTATGTAATAGCGTAACTGCGCACCAGATAGTGTACAATAGTAAGTAGGGAAGAGCTTAAAGCGAGGCTTAAAGTGACACTGGTTGAAAACGTTCTATAGAAACTATTTTTATTTTATTTTTTTATTTAAGTAGGGTGACGAAAACATAATGATTGGCCACACTATGTGCAAATACAATGATTAGTATCTTTGGAGAAAAATTATTCATAATTATTAACAATTTTCATAGATTATAATTAATAGTTTGTCAATCATTCTGCAATTCAAAGGAATAAAAAGGTTGTCTACTCCACCTGGAAAAACCTGGACATTTCTTTTAAACTCGAAGAATTTTTTCAAGAGCGTACTTATTTTTTTTAACCGCAATATAAAATTGAATAACAATGAGTAGTAATCGATTTGTAAAATTGGTAAAAGTACCTTCACATCACTATATCGAACTATTTTGTTGAAAATTCATTAATTTTTTGGTTTCAAATTATTTTCCTAACTGAAAAGTTAACTATTCTATTTTTGGTTGAAAAGTGATCTTTTTTGGATGATAACTTATCCTTTTTAGTTGTTGATAAAAAGTACTTTTTTTCAATTTTTTCGAAAAAAGAGATTTTCCCATTTAAAACCCCATGTTAATTTCAAAAATCCGAGGTGTTGATCTGAAAAACTTGTTTGGAAATCTTTGTTCGACTGTGGATCGGCAGCACATTCAAAATAGACCGCAACGTTTACAACCGTTGGTCAAATGAATCGATGGATTAATGTGAGCTTTGTGAAACGATTACATCCGACTATCGTATGAAATACACCACCTCTCTATCGTAACCACACTACATCCATATGGACCATACAAATATAGTGGGGGCTGTTTCTGTTTACTGCTTTGTACAATGTACATAGTTTCAGTACCACTATCAAAATCCCTCTAATCTCCAACAAGAGTCTATTTGATTGCTACACTGAGCATCAAATAACGTATCGGCAAACATTTCCGAGTAAACCAATAAAGAACATGGATAATAATAAATAATACAAAGTAATATAGATGTAGTAATAAGCTGCCCCTTTCAGCTATTTTCGAGAAAAAAGACAAAATCCAGGTACGTTACATGGACCGCGATGTAAGTCTCAACTTCCGGTTAGATCAGGCGGTAGCGCTACGAGTTTGTAACCGGCAAGTCTGGGCTCTATTCCTGCTCCTGCATTTGTTGTCAATTTTCAAATATTCAAATAAATTCAATAGTCAATAGCAATATACAAAATTTTAAATTAACAAAAAATGCACCTAGCAGGATCCGATTAGAGATTCGGAGCGTTACTTCCTGAGCGCATCTTATTACTTTATCATCTTACAAAGTTTGGTAATGACTTATTACTGGAAGGTGTATGAATCCAAACCAAATTCCGAAGGGTGTAGGTTCTCCTTATTCAATCTTAAGTCCCCTAACTAGTCGACTTATCAGGGCGAATAAGAATAAAAGAATCACAACGGAAGAAATTATTCCTCTCAGTCTATAATTCATAATAAATGAAATTCACCCCAGCTGAAACTTTGAGTCTTCTCCATAATGAATTCTATGGTCTCATTTCCCCAAATCCCAGGAGGGCTTTCGTTGATGTGGGTGCAATGGTCCAGGGAAATAAGCTTGGAATTAGGGGTTGATTTGCATGGGGTTCGCTAATTGTCGCAGAGGGTAACTACTCATCGCCCACTTCACCATTTCTATCTGACTTTCTCATCACTATCTATCTCTTTTTATACCTCCTATCAAGACCTATCTTCTATCCCTTTCTATCTACTATCCGTATCTTTTACATCTCCAGCTCCGTCTCTTCCATGCATATATTCAACGACCCCTATCACACGAAACGTGGACTGACGTGTTTCCACCCTCTTGGGTCGAGAGAGTGATTTGCTGAGTGTGATGATGGTGAGGAAATCGCTAAAGGGGATTCGTGCACCACATCCCCAGAGGATTAGTACCTGTTGTTGGTGGTCGCTCGATTTGTTTGTCAAACCTTCGAAGAGTCATTTCCAAGTACAACTGTACACTCTGCAGACCTTGCTAAGAGGGCTTTTCTAACTTCGACCAAACCAAGGGTTGATTCAGGCTTCTCTCGTTTAGGGGATTCAAAGTCTCATTTCAAATCTGGATCTTCAAAGATGATTTCTAAATCAAAATGGAGGCTAGATTCTATTTATGCATCTTTTAAAGACATGAGAATGACAACTGGCTAAGGACCAATGAGGTTGACACTTTGTTACATTTAAAATAACATACTCGAGGTGCCAACTTCACATGGTCCTTATCCAGTTGTCATTCTTATGTTTTCGAATTATTAAAAAATAGCGCTTTTCATTTTTCATTCGGAAATATCTCTTTAACCCAAGACTTTTAAACTGAAATCCTGCATTTTTTTAGATCCGCGAAGTTTTTGAATTTACCGCTAGAATTCCATTCAGCTCGCTGGACAACACTTAAACCTAACATCCCGAATTTTCTCGGAATGCTTTCGGCTGATAACATATTATTAAATAGAATTAATGCAGGTTTGCATGAGCAGATCTTATACATAAGACTTACACAGCATTCTTTCCTTGACACACCATTGTTTAATTCAAACAAATTTTATTTGAATGAAAGAAATTCTAGCTTTGATAAGAATCAGGGAAATTTTGTTTGATTCATACATTTTTCTGAATGAACAATTAAAGACTCCAAATCTGTGCAAATATAAACCAATTTCCAATTAAAAAGTGATGGTAATAAAAAAGCAAATGATTCTGAAAGTCTTGAAGAGATGAAAAACAATTCAAAGCCCTTTTGTTAATTGGAATTTGGAACAAGGTTCGTATCCCTTCCTACATCGCACAAAGCCTGCGGTTGGCTGATAGCTCATACATATTGCCTTCTGCCGCGGAGGTTACCGCACATATTCACTCACCCCCATCCCTCTCTATACAGCAGCAGCAGCAGACACTCGCCCACAAAACGAAGCACACACTTGCAGACATCGATTCGATTTTCCCGCAAGCGTCACGGCTTCACAATCAACTCACTCATGCATTCTGGATTTGCAAACCCTCTTCAACCCCTTCACCCCTAAAGCTCACTCCCCGGCCCCCTCGGCCAGAGGTATCCAATATGGGTGTGGGGTGGTACTCGGTATTCGAACAAGGTAATATATCGATAGAATTCGACACAAAGGGTAGACTTTACCGAGCTTCCCCCACGTGTTGCTGGAAATTGTCGGGACGTAGATGCCTTGTTGAATCATTGAATGTACACCCATGTACAGCACGCGTGCCATGCGACGCCAAGCCGTTTGTCTCTTTTCGGTGTCAGTGTTAGTGTTCAATGTTCATGTACATGTAGGAGAGTGTGCTTTCGCTTGTTTACGTACATCCGCCATTGTCGCGGTTCTACTTCCGGATTCCCTTGCGGTTTTTAAATTGCTAACTTGAGCACCAGGTTCCCACTAGCATGACAGGACATGTCCTCTTAAACTTCAACTGGCGCTGAGTTAGATACACCGAAAAAAATGGATGTTCGAATGTAGATGTTTAAAGTATAAGGTAGTACTGGGAAACATGCAGATATTAACGCGTAACATCTTTTTTCTTTTTAAGATGCTAGGCGTAAAAATATTTTGATGTTAAACCGAAACTTACGAGATGTTGGACTGAAAGATCCAAGAAAAGTCGACGTTCGAGTACAGGAAAACGCAATCCCTCTAGCGGTCACTTGACGAAGCTTATAGTCAATTTCGTGAATAATGCTGTTCGACATGTGGCATATACTTGATGAAGCTTATAGTTAATATTTCTTGCGGTATGTTAACTTGTGGAGAAATGAGGATTATTAATATTTTTCCACGATCTATTTTCAACCAAAAATGGAGTATTTAAATTTTCAGTTCAAAAAATTCATCATAAAAAAAGTATTGTCAACAAAGTAGTTCATTTTTATACTAAAGAGATGGATCTTTAATTGATAAAATGATTTTTCAAGAAATTAGTTCAACTTTAAACCAAGTAGTTTAATTGTAAACTAAGAAAATCAATTTTCTACAAAAAAATATGAGTTTTCAACCAAATACATGAATTTTCAAACAAATAAATGAATTTTCAACCCAGAAAGAATCAGTTTTCAGCAGCAAATTGAACCGTTAAATTTTCAGTAAAGAAAATTAATTTTCACCAAAAAAACAATGAATTATCTACAAAATAGTTGAATCATGACCCAATGAAATGAATTTTTAACAAACTATTTCAACTTTGAGCCAAGTAGTTGAATTTTTGACCAGAAAATATGATTTTTCAACAAAATCATTGAATTTTCAATTAAAGAGAATTAACTTTCAACGAAACAAAATGAATTTTCAACCAAAGAAGGCGAATTTTTCTACTAAAATAGTTGAATTTTCAACAAAATAATTAAATTTTCAAGCACATAGTACACGGTAAAAACTGAGTGGCTATATTCATCATTTTATCCTGTATCATTTGAACTATGAACTCATTTTTTTCTGGAATTTAGTTAATATTACAACTTAAAATATCCATGTTTACTATTTCCCTTGCATATGTTACAACGTGAAATTTTAGTAAAATTTACTAAATTCTAGAAGAAATGAGTTCAGGATTCAAATGATGTGCGATAAAATATCAAATTAAGCCGTTCACTTTTTTTCGTGTAGAATTTTTAATCAAAAGAGGTGAACGTAATACACGAAAAAGGGGAAGTTTCTTGAAAAGTGGGAAAAAAGAGGAATCCTTTAAAAGAGGGGAATAGGAGAACGAGTGTTCAGCCTCTAAATCAGAAATAAAAAAAAAACCTTCCTTTGACCTCTCGCCTGTGAATGTTGCTCTCGAATGAAAAACAGTTCTCTGTGCAACACCTATGGCTTATATTGTGCGGAAGAGCGTTTCAAGCTTCGGACAAATAAATTCTGGGGTAAATAGTAAAATGAAATCTGCACCGCATTCGCGGGCCGTCCTGGAAACATGGCCTCTCATTAATTCCGAACGCTGCCATAAAATCCCGGAACAGCGGAACAACCACCCCACAACCTAGCGATCCCCAAACTCACCCCTCTGGTTCCCAACACGGCCAGCCCATATATAAAAGCCCTGTATTCAATTACCCGGCATCGACCGGCCGAATAACGAATGTGCACGACATGGAAAATATTCCAGTCTGCTCGTACGAATCCACGTACTTTGTATAGTTCTTTCGTTCGTAGTGGCAAGTGGGTGGTGGGGGGGGGGGGGGGGGGGAGATAAACCACGTTATCCGCAGCCCTTTCATATTTGCGTTTCAACCTTTCGCTCCCCAAAACATAAAAGCGTTACGCTAATTGGATAGTGTTTTCAAAATAGTTTTTCAATTTATTTGATCGAACATTGATGCAATAGAATATGGTCCCAAATAACAAGGTTCTTTCTCGGGTGGCAAACTCCCAAAGCTTCAGTATACCATATAAATTCTGTTGGGAACACTAGCGCCCTCAACGTTGTAGAATCTATTAATGCGCACGTCACAAATTGGAAACTTTCATCTACAATTTTATTCTATATAATTTATAACTTCACGGAGAAAAATGAAAGGCCAGTCTGGCCATCTAGATGTGCAGACTGACTATATTTGAGGGTAAACTATAGGACAGCCTTCTAGATGGCTAAAGCGACTATCTCTAGAAGGTTAAAACAAGAGGTTCAAATCGATCTTCTCAGAGAGTCGACCTGATCATCTCGGATTGTCGACTCGACCATCACAGAGAGCCGAACTGATAATCGCAGAGGGCCGAACTGATCATCATAGAGGATCGATTTGATCAACTCAGATAGTCGACTTGATCTCCTTGGATAGTCGACTTGGCCCCCTCCCCCCACATACAAAAAGTGATTAAACCAGAACGTTAATTTTTAACCAAGAAAGATGAATTTTCAAAAACAAAAAAAGATTACTTTTCTATGACATTGTTTCTAATTACTTTTCTAAAAGAAAATAAGAGTTTTCAATCTAAAAGGATTTAATTTTGTATCAAAAACGGAGAATTTTCAACAAAACAGTTGAATTTTTGACCAAAAAAAAAGATGGCTTTTGAACAAAATAATTGCATTTTCAACCAAATGGTCGAATTTTCAAATAAAAGAGATTATATTTCAACCAAAAACAGTTGAACTAAAAGCCTGAAAAGTTGAATTAAAACAAAAAACATTTATTTATCAATTGCATTTCCAACCAAATAGTTGGATTTTCATCCAAAAGAAACAAAATTTCAACTAAGAAGGATGAATTTTCAACAACAAAAAATTACTTTTCTACTAAAAAAGATGTATTTTCAATCCAAAAGGATTAATTTTTTATCCAAAAAGGGAAATTTTCGACAAAGAAGAATATTTGACCAAAAAAGATAACGTTTGAAAAAATAATTAAATTTTCAACCAAATTATCGAATTTTCAAATAAAACTAATAAAAGAGATTGAACCTCAACCAATAACAGTTGTACTTTCAACCAAATAGTTAAATTTTCAAGTCAAAAAAGATGAGTTTTTTAGAAGAGAGTTGAATAACAGCCTGAAAAGTTGAATTTTGAATTCATAGATAAATTAAAAAAATTATTTCTTAATTAAACAGTTGCATTCACAGCCAAATAGTTTACAAAAAATAGATGAATTTCAAAACAAATAGTTGAATTTTCATACCAAAAAAAGGAGTTTTCTACCATCAAAGCGGAATTTTCATTACAAAAGGATTAATTTTTGTATCCAAAAAGGCGAATGTTCAGTGAAACAGTTAATGTTTCCACCAAAAAGAATCTTGGTTTACAATTGAACTACTTGGTTGAAAGTTAAATTAATTTGTTAAAAATTAATTTTCATTACTTTAAAAATTCATCTCTTGGGTAGAAAATAAACTCTTTTGTTTCAAATTCTTTTTTCTCACGTTGAAAATAAATTTTCTCAACTGAAAATTTAACTATTCCTTGTTTGGTCAAAATTGATATTTTTTATTGGAAAATTGAACTGTTTGGATGAAAAAGAACTTTTTTCTTCAAAATTCAACTATTCCAGTTGATGATTCATTATTTTAGTTCAAAATTCCATTTTTACAGTTGAAGGTTCATCATTTCAGTTGAAGATTCTTCACTTCGGTTGAGAAATTAACCATTTTGTTAAAATTTCATTTTTTCCCTAAGATAATTATGTCGTTGAACTGAAAATTTACCTATTTCATTTTTGCTTAAAAATGTATCTTTTTTTTTTGTTGAAAATTGATCTTGCTAGCTAAAAATTCACGTTTTTTGTTCCAAATTGAAAAAAAAAAAATTGTAGAAAATTAACCATAGTGGTTAAATTTTTTCTTTTTGGTATAAAAGTATACTATTCCAGTTGAATATTCATCATTTTAGTTGAAAATTTATCTTTTCGGTATGAAATTTAACTATTCCAGTTGAAGATGCATAATTTTAATTAAAATTTCGTCACTTTTTTTGAATATTGAACTATTTGGTTGAAAAGTAGTTTTTTTATGGAAAATTAAATTGTTAATTGAAAGTATAACTATTCCATTTTTTTTAAATTTGTTTGTTTTAGTTGAAAATGTATGTATTCTGTTCAAAAATCATCTTCTTTGTTACGAAATTAATCTTCTTGGTTGACAAATTAAATGTGTGGTTAAAAATTCATTGATCTAGTTAACAAAACATTATTTCACTTAATATTATAGGAACAAAAGTTATAAGCAAATTTGGAAAAATCTAAAAATCAAATTTTCTCGAAAAACTAATTCTCATTGAATTGCTACATATGAGCGGCCAACAATAGTTTTTATTTTTTTTAATTATAAATTAAGGCTTGGATCATTTCCGAAAAAAGTATATATTGCAACCTTGAATGTGAGCATGATATAAAAAAATTGTTGGTGTGCCGAAAATACTTCCTTGAAAAAAAAAAAATTATTTGAAAATGTTAATAATTTCTTTTGTCCCCTTCTAATCAACAGAATTGGTTCTTGCTTTTTTTTAAAACCTATTTAGTGCCCTCTATATCTATAATATATATTTAAAGTTTAAACCATCAAGATCGGTTAAGCCGTTTTCTAGAAAATATGATTTCTTTTATTTTTCAAAATTTGCTTATAAATTTTGTAAATTTTTTTTTTCAATTGATACTTGGGGTACATTTTTCTTATAGGGGTAGCCACAAACCCCTGTAATATGGATCACATCCGAGCGGGGGATTTAGTATAGTATCTCAATGAATTTTATTTAAAAAGATTATATTTCCCTACTTTTGGGAAAAGTCTTCTTATTCTCCCTCTTTTAAGAGGGCATCAGAAATTTTATAGGTGAGTATGCTTACCTGTAAAATATCTTTCATTCAAAATATTAATACTTCAAATATACTCTGCATTTTAAGTATATGCTCGAGTGCATGAAGATAAAATAAAAATTTGTTTTTAATTTTTATTCAAAATTATTGACTTTAGGAACAAATTCAAGAAATTATTAATTACATTTTTAAGTATTATTTATTTATTTATTCAATTAGTGTATTATATTCAAGAATATTTTGTAATATAATTTGTCAAATCTTTCGGAACCAAACATATTAATTATATTCCTAGAAACTTGTACTATTAAGATATTTCTTATTCTTTGATAAAGCTACTTCACAAATGACAGAACAGTCATTTAATTTTACATATGATTAGTACTATTTTTACACCATACATTTAGATATTTTCAAGGACTAAAAAACTTTATTTATAATAAACTCGTGAAATTTTATGCATATTTCGAGTCGATTATGGAATTTTTTTCGAGGATTTGAGTAGAGACCCTGATAAACTAACTTTGTTAAATGGTGACATAATTATTTTTGTGAAAGACTTTATTTTTATAAAATGTTTGATTTTTTTTCTATTAAAAGCTTATGTCTCGTTTTATCATTTCACAAAGTTTGTTGAAACTCTTTGAGAAGTTTCATCATTAGAGGCAGAGTGAAATGTCTTTTCTTGGAGTATTGCAATGATTCTTTTTGTCTTTTTTCTTCCTTTTTTTCTGCATGGCAGTGTCTTGGAAGAACAGTAGTCGACTCTTTAGTAGGGAACAAAACGTTATTAAATTGTAAATTCTCATCACGTTTCACGATCTAAGGAATTAATATGGAAATTTCAAAGAGCCGTAGGAACAAACGACGTCAACTCCAGGTCTCACAATCACCCTGGGAGTTGTCAAGGGGTTTGCAGGTCTCAGTGGTGTAGAATTTTCGATTAGGGTGTTATTTTCATTAAAAGCAATTTTCTGTTTTAATTGAACGTGATTAAATAAATGCTAATTTGATTACAATCTTTTCAGGGTTTACAATCTTTTCCTTATTTTTCTAATTTGATAGAACCCCGTAAGTACAATTTGTATGAATCTAAGGTAGTTTCTGTATCAAAAATGAGATTTCTGAAACAAATAATTGTTCTATGACTTCTAGAATCTAAATAATATTATTGAGGTTTTCGTTTTAAATAAAAAACATTTTTGATAAAGAGAATTTTAACTTGCAAAAATTTATTTTAATAATGTTTTTTGGAATTGGATTTTTTAACTGTCGCTTCTCACCAATTTTTGAAAAATGCTTGAATGTCTTCCCAGAAAAATTGGTAAGAAGTGACAGTTAGAAAAAAATTAAATTACGAAAACTATTGTTCAAATAATTATTTTTTGTAAGTTTCATATTTTTTTCAGAAAAAAGGCCATCAAAATGTAACAGATCCCCATAAAGCATTGCAATGTTTGATATGAAAAAATTTCAATTTAGATGCCTTCGAAATTGGTTGATTGCAAATGCTCTCAATTTTGAATTGTCCCATTTTTAACGTTTTGTGTGCATTATTCTATTTCACTCGTTTTCAATTTAAAGCTCCTTGATTTTTTAAATATTTAGAATCAATTTAAATTTGAAATTTCGCAATTTTACTTTTTTAATTGCTTAATTGCTAACGTATAAAATATAAATTGCAGTTGTAACTAGACTTTTTCAAGTGAAAAGAATGAACTTTCAACAAAAATACCTAGAATTTTTTCTTATTGGGTTCTATCAATTCAGTTCGTCTGCGGTAAATAAAAATTTGTAAAATTTATAGACTAATGAATAAAAAAAAAATTGATTAGCAGTTCGAACTTGAAAGTTCATTGCCTCACTACCAGTGTGGGTCCACCACATCCACGATGGGCAACAGCACGCATTATTCCCGAACGGTCACCCATCCAAGTACTAACCGCGCCCAAAGCTGCTTAACTTCAGTGATCTTACGAGAACTGGTGTTTTCAGCGTGGTATCGCCGTTGGCAGACTAATGAATAAGATTTTGAATAAACATTAAAGTTCATTTTCAATACTTTTAGAATATTAGTTTACAAACCTGGAAATTTTGCTTCATAAATAAAGATAATTTTCCATTGCCCACTTTTTGCTTTCGGACTATCCACTTCTAAATTTTGACAGTACATAAGTTTAATGCTTGAAAAATTTGTGACACTATTTTGACACTATTTTTTCAAATGTGTAATACTATTGACTCTATTTGTGACCTCTACACTGATTCCGAGGCTTGTACATTTTTTCCCCCTTGATCCTTTATTGATGGTCCAATGGGGAAAAAATGTGAATTTTTCTTAGTTCCGATACGATATTAGACGCCTATGCTAAACTTAGGGAGAAGGTCCATCAGCAGTAAAACGAAACGTATATTTGAGGTCAAAATGGATCAGGGGTTGAAGCAGCCTGCTCATGGGGCTCCAGCTCGTTTATATGGTGATGCTCCCGGGGGTGCTTGGCAGAATGTCAAGGGATTCATAAGGGGTGGCCAGGGTTTCGATGTCCCTTACGTGTCGCTTATTACAGGATGAAAACTTTTGGGTTTGCTTTTGTCAATATCGCCAGAAGCCAGAACGGAATTACCATATTTTTTGGCAGCAAGAACCTAAGAGGCTATTATGTCTCATAATTCACTTCTTTAGGGCCACAGTGTATTTTTATCTTCCGAAGTTAATAATAATAATACTCAGTGGGGAGATTATATTGACCCTCGATGGAAATAATTGTTTATAATATTGGACGTTGATTTTGGCTTTAGAGTCAGACTAAATAATTCAATTAATTTTTCTAAAATAAACATCCAATATTGTAAACAATAATAATAATCTTCAAATTGATTCACTTTGTCCACACTGAAGCTCTAATGTTTCCGCACACTTATCTCGTGCTTTTTTCTTTTGATTGTTTTTATACCACGCAGCTTGACAGTTTACTAGTATAAGTTGTAAATGTTATGTTACATCCCACCGCTGCCACATTCTTTCAATTTTGTCTGCAAGTGTAATAAATACTTCAAATAATTAAAGGTGCATATCGAAGTGAATATCATGACGTGTCTATTTGGCTTTAAATTCGAGTTTAAATTGGTCATAAATGAAAATCAAACAATGTTACATTCCACCGCTGCCACCTTTTTTTTAATTTTGTCTGCAGTTGTAATAAATACTTTAATTTTCAAAAAATTCAAAAGCTTCAGCTTGACATTTTATCAAAATCTCTTTCCACACTTGAAGTTGTTTTGATTAAATAGAAATTCTTTACTTTGAATTGGAATAGCAAGTTCTTGTAATTTAAAATTAGATGTGGAGTGGGGGAAGTTCAACTAATCACGGCATCAGTTTCTTTATTATATACGGAAACATATGCTAAATATGTGAAAAATTATCAAAAGTGAAGTATTTTCAATTGCAAATCTATAAAATTGAATAAATTTAAGTTTTAAATATTCAAAATTAATTATATTTTGTTTCCAAAGTTGAACTATTGCAAAAGAGGCATTCAAAATTGCATAATTTTGTATTATACGCGTTAAACATTGAAGAATTATAAATTGCAAGTCGTTAAAATTGAAGAATTTTAGATTATAAATCTTCAAAATTGAACTTTAAAATTGCAAAACTTTGAGTGTAAATTAAAATCTTGACTTTCGATCTTAAAAATCATCCAAATTTAATTTTTTTACTTTTGGATCTTCAAAATTGAAGAGTTGTTAATATTGAAAATTTACAATAAAAAGTTATGCAAGTTTTAAGTTTTACAGTTCAAATTTCTGTTATTTTGATGCTTTGCATCTGAAATGTCTTCAATTTCGAAGATTTAGAATTGAAAACTTGTCTGTTGATTTTCAAAATTTAAGAATTTTCATTTGCACATCTTCAAAATTCCAGACTTTTTTATTGTAAATCTTCAAAATTGAACTATGCCGAAAAACGTTCAAAATGACGTACCTTCAAATATAAATCTTGAAATTTGAATAACTTTTAATTCAATATTTTCAAATTTTAAAAATGTTCAGTTGTAACTCTTCAAAATTGTAGAACTTTAATTGTAAATACTTTAAATTGAAGAGTTTTTAATTTTGAAAGTTCACAATTAAAAACTATCCAAGTTTTAAGATCTTAAATTACAAATTCTGTAATTTTGATGATTTATATTTGAAATTTCTTCAATTCGGAAGATTAAGAATAAAAATTTTAACGTTTTATCCTTAAAATCGTCAAAATAAGAATTTTTATTTTTGCATCTGTAAAATTGAAGAGTTTTGAATTGTAAATTTTCAAAATTGAACTAATAAAAAAACATTCAAGATATGCCTATATCAAAAAGATGTTTAAACTTGTACGAGTGCAAACTATAAACATTCAAAATTAAACAAATTGGCCAATTTTAAATTGTAAACATCAGCAAAATGGATCAGTGTCGAAAATGGAACATATTGGTAAGACTCAGAATTCCAGAATGTGTTTTAAGACCATGTTATTACGACATGAAATTCCAAATTAATTTTGTTATTTATTTGCTTCTAATCCCTGCTGAGATAAAGAAAGACCTCGAAAAGGGTCTATTTGTACGAATATTTCGGTATCAATAGCTGCATTTTTTCGGTACATGTGGACACTCAAATAAAATTTACAGATTACTAAAAGACGATTAAAATTAAAGTAAAAATCGAAATTAAAATTAATATTGAAACTAAATCAAAATTGTATAAAAGCTGCGTTGTATGTATTTTAATATTTATTTAGTCGCCTTTTTCCTGCTCCCCTGGGCTCAACCGAAAATATTTGTTCTAAGCACACCCAATTTCAGTGAACTTAGACACGGCCTATTAGTTATATAGCATAGTACTTTAAATTTAATTATATAATTTAATTTGATAATTAGATAATTAGTCTATAATATATAGTTTACACTTTTTATAAATTGTACGATCGAAACTAATGAAATATTTTTTCTTTGTTACAGGTAAGTCTACGAAGAAATTTTATCCTGATGAGTGTAAGTAAAATTAATCCAGAAGACTTTCGCGATTTATGTTAAACTGAAATTCCCGAGATGTTAGACAAACATCCAAAATGTTGAATTTATTGTTTTCTTCGTTATTGGTTCCGACCTATTGTAGATTTTTATATACGTAGATTTTTCACAGTCTCCCAAAAATTGAAAAATGCCAGCTAGAGTCCTTATGTCATATCTGTGGTGATTATGGTGAATTGCATTAATTTACCTAAAAGCCATATATCCCACCTAGTTTTGATTATTTGAGACCTCATCGTTCTGTAAGGATCCGTGATATCCGAGAATGGCTGCCGGAAACCAAGGGAGAAACTTTAGCGATCGCACCCGACAAACATTAACTTGTAACATCTGCTAACTAAAACTTCCGAGATTTTAGACTGAAACATCCAAGATGTTAAAAGTCGTTGTCCGAATGCAGGAAAACGCCATACATCTATCAGTCACTGATTGAAGCTTATAGCCAATGTTTCATGTTGTATGTAAACTTACAGAAAAATGATGATTATTAATATTTTGGTCACATGATAGTAATAATAATGCTGTAAATTGTTTCGATAGAGTAAAGTAATTGATAAAATTGCTGTTTCCTCTCTAGAAAAACCTTCGCGGTTCTACCTTCCATACTTGCATATATATTTTTTATATCATCAGAAACTAAGCTTTAACATCTAGAATAGATGGTTGCCCTGTTGTGATACATTAAATATGTTAACCCTGCCTAGATGTTAAGTGTGAACATCCATGTTTCTCTGTGTAAGAACGGAAGAAGACATCTCTTCTTCTAAATCTAAAGGAGAAGCCGGAGTTGGCAAGTGTTGGGCGATAAATCACCTCGGAGGGCTTCCGCCCTGAAACGATGAAATTTCATCGCTGGGGGATTTATTTCCACGAGCTGTGGCGTCCGAGATCGAGAATATCGAAATATTGACGATGATCAGTTTCGACCACCGCAACCCCCCAAGTAAAGCCCATATACCAGCAGTTTGCTTTGCTTTGCGGTTCGAAAATCGATAAGATCGTTCAACCACCCCCTTGACGTCATCGACCAGATGTCGAGTATATATAGGTTCTAAACTCCACTTTCAACACCCAGGAAACGGATGTACACAAAACTGTGTGCACAGGGTGAAACGAGAGAGAATGTCGATTGTACTTATACTCTGTGTTTCACACACATGAGTAAAGAATAAGAACGAGCTCTGCCAAGCGTAATGAAACGCCTCGAAATTACTCGTTAAATCGAGGGGTTGAGAATCCATTCTGTCGCGGTTTACTAGACCAGTGAGGGACTTCCATTCAGCGAAGCCTCATGATTATGGTCCCCGATTGACGTTACTGTATACTCTAATATTAACTTTTGCATTTTGCTTTAACTAGCATTGTAGATTAGAATGTAGAGAACTCTTTGATGTCGAATGGCTTCCCCAGTGACATCTGCGAGAGAGAATACTAAATAGGTACCTCGAGTTATGAATGCTTTGATTTCTGCTGAAAAAGGGGCTAATTAGAAGTTTTCACAGGGTGGAGAATAGAGATGAAGTTGACAATTTAATGCTGAAGCTCTACAGTGGGATGCCCTTTAAAAATATACATTTTTACATTCTCATTATTTATGATGGATGGTTTTAGATTAGTGTGAATTTGGACCTATCCACTTTTCATCAATTGTCGACATCTTGAGACGCCCTGAGTCAGAAAAAAATGGTTTTTATGAACATGTCTGTCTGTTGGTCTGTCTGTTTGTTGGTATGTTTGTATGTTGGTCTGTCTGTATGTATTCTCAAGACGTGATAACTTTCGAAGAAATTTTTCAACTGAAAGAGGGACCCTAAAATAAGCCGAAAATCCGCCTCTTTTTTGTGCCCAACGTAGCTTTTGAAGGAAAGAACATAAATTGACGCAACAAAGCTCAAAATAATCGTAAAAGCATGCTGTAACCGGCTTTGTCCTTAGTTTACCCTTAAAACCCCTTTTAACGATGGAAAACTACCCCTGTGAGGGGATGAAAAATACGTCATAAACAAGAACTTGTATAAAATATTTTTGAATATTTTTTTTGTCCATAGATAAAGTCAATTAGTGTACGTGTATAATAACTATGTTAATTCTACTTACTTATCATCATTTCAAACCTTAAAAACCGAAAAACTACCCCTATCAAGGGGTTGAAAGTACTTCATGATAAAGAACCCAATTAGGGGTCGTTTTTCAATTTTCCAGTGTTGAAAGCGGTTGAAAGGGTAAACTATAGCGACAAACCCGGTTACAGCATGCATTGACGATTATTTTGAGCTTTATTGCGTCAATTTATGTTCTTTCCTTCAAAAACTACGTTGGGCGCAAAAAAGGGGCGGATTTTGGGGACCCTCTTTCCTTTGGTACTCTCTTTTATTGTTAATTTCACTATTTTGTTGAAAATAAATTTGTATTATGAGTTAAAAATTCATCTATTTTGGTAGAAATTGTATCTTTTTTGGTTAAAAATCCGAACTGTTTGGTTGAAGATTAATTTGTTTTGTTTGAGGATTCAACTATTTTGTTGAGAATTCCTCGTTTTTAGTTGAATTCCACTGTTTTTTGTTTAAAATTAAAATCATTTTTAGTTGGAATATCTGTTATTATATTTTTCGTTGAGAAGTCATCTCTTTGATGGCAAATTGATATTGATGATTCACCATTTTAGTTGAAAAGCCTTTTTTTTCGTTCAGAATTGAACTATTTTGTTCAAAATGAATTTTTTAAATTGAAAATTAAACCATTTGTTGAAAATTCATTTTTTATTTAAAATAAATTTTTTAATAGAAAATGTAATAAATCCCTTGAATATTCCATCATTTTAGTTCGAAATTCATATCTTTGGTTGAAAATTCTACTTCTTAGTTGAAAGTGGAACTACTTTGTTAAAAATTCATTTTTTGTTGTGATTATCATCACTTCATTTGAAAATCCTTTTTTTCATTCAAAATTTAATTATTTTGTTGAAAACTATAATT